>LPNX010325677.1:138398-204652 GCA_001517045.1 Pseudotsuga menziesii | reverse complement strand
AGGAAAATTGAATTCTTTCATGTTCTCAGGGAGCTCAACATAAGGGCTGATAGAGCAGCGAATAAATTCACAGAATTAGGGTGTTTTGATCTCAATGTCAACTTGATAATAAGTAGGGAAATCCCTCCATAATCTGGCCTATGATTAAGGATGGGAAAATGTGAATCTTTGTAAACTCGTTCAGTATCTTTCTTCTGATCCTTTCATTTTAATATAACCGTTTTTGTTAAAAAAAAAATATTTTATGAAAAATAATATTTTAAAAACAAAGATAAAATTAAATAAAATATATAATTAATTTATATATTATTAATTTTTAAAAAAAATATAATACTTGCTTTTTAATTTTCAAAGGAATAAAATTGAGCAACAATATTAAAAATATAAATATAAATACAATATATAAAATAATTATTTAAAAAAAATTATTCTTGAAAGGAATAAAATCGAGCAACCATATTCAAAATACAAATATAAATATAATATATAAAATAATTATTTTAATAATGAATTTTTTTCTTTATTAATCTTTTCATCGCATATCTTTTATGTAGAAAAATGTTTTAAAAGTGAATATTAATCAAAGGAATAAAATCGAGCAACCATATCAAATATAAATATGAATACAATATATAAAATAAGTATTTTAATAATGAAAATTTTTCTTTATTAATTTCTTTTATCGTATATCTTTTATGGAGAATAATGTTTTAAAAGTGAAATGGTCCTAAAGATTCCTAGCTTGATTATATCGAAATAAACATAGGATTGTGAACAAAAATACTTGTTTTAAGAATGAATTTTTTTCTTTATTAATTTCTCTTATCGCATATCTTTTATGGAGAATAATGTTTTAAAAGTGAAATGATCCTAAAGATTCCTAGGTTGATTATATAGAAGAAAACATAGGATTGTGAACAAAAATACATGTCATTTTATACTTCTTAAATCAATCCATGTATAAAATAAAAGTACTAAATATAATTATTTTATAGAAAAAGGATGTTAATTATTTTATAGAAAAAGGATGTTAATTTCAACTTGGTAAAAAATGTAAAGGGTATTGATTTTAATCTGATAAAAAAATGTAAATTGTTAAGTTTTTTTTTTAATAAAAGATTAATGGCTTGGTTTAAAATAATATAATGAAGTAACCAAAAACATAACTTTAACATAAAATACAAATACCAAATAAATTAAACTTTAAAAATACAACTAACATTAAAAATTTAACATAAATTTTATGTCACATATAAGTAATTGAACTTTATATTAAACATAACTAAATTTCGTATTACATATTACAGTAGTTATCCCCACTAGCTTTTTATTGATGACATCATCACATTTGGATATGGGTTTATTTGAGAAATAAAAATTATAAAAGAGATGATGGACATTTATTGGAAAGCTACATGAATAGAAACCAATATTACAAAGTCCAAAATGCTTAATGAAGTGGAGGAAGAGGTGAAAGCTCAAATTATAAACATAGTTCCCATAAATCGATATGATCGAATATGGAATAAAGTATTTAGACTTTAATTTAAAGTTGATCAACTATAAGTTTGTTGTTGGTTGTACGATAAAATAGAAGTTAGATTTACAATTTTGCGTAAGAAGTTATTGTCTCAAGGGGGTAGATTATTGTTGGTGAAGGCAATTTTAGAAAGCATTCCAATGTATTGGTTGTATGTCCAACTCGCTAACGACATTCTAACTAAAATAAGAAAAGAAAAATAGATTTGTGTGAACTGGGAAGAAAGGAAAAGAAGGTGATTCATTGTTCTAGTGGACAAAAGCGTGGATAAGAGTGGCATACCTGAAGGAAGCTAAGGGTCAATGCTTGAAAAATGTATATATCTTAAATATGGAATTAATGACAAAAAGACTTTAGAGGTTAATCTACAATAAGGGGGTTATGGGGGAAAAGTTATGAAATCAAAATATTTAAAAGGAATTTCAACAGAAGTTTGGTTCAACAAGGAAAGGAAAAATACATCAGGCCTATCAATTGTATTGTATGGAGAGCTTTGGTTAGGGAATTTTCCATAAACAAAAAATGATCAATCTAGCAAGTAGGGAAAGGCAATAGAGTAAGAATTAGTGAAGACCCATGGATTGTAAGCAAAGGAAATTTCAAATTGTCAAAAATCCTAATAGATGATATGCATGTTATGAGGATATATTCATTAAAAAATGCAACCAATCCAACTACTTGGTTACGGGAATGGATATATTTGTGCTTCCCTACGAAATGTGTCAAACTCCTTAGAGATATACTCCCCTCTATTGCCAAACCTTAATACCTTAATCTTCTTTCCTATTTAATTTTCTACAAGAGCATTCAACTCTTGAAACTTCCCAAAGATCTTAGTTTGGTCTTCATGAAGTAAATCCAAGACATCCTAGAGGAATCATCAATAAAAGATACATAGTAAATGTTACTTGACAAGAAAGTTGAAGGCATGGGTCCACATACAAATGAGTGGATTCGATTAAGAATCTCTCTAACCTATGCTCGCTACTAGGAAAAGCAACCTTCACATGCATGCGAAGTACAAATGCCTTGTGCACTCCTTTCTTCTCCACCTTGAAATTCGGCAATCCCTCCACCATGTTCTTCGAGATCGACAATGCCCCATAGTGCAAGTGACCTAGTCCCTTGTGCCAAAGCTCACACAAGTTGTAACAGTAATGCACTAGAGCTCTCATAGGATCCCTTTGCAACCTATATAAATCACCCTCTCAAACACCTCTAACGAACAGTTGACCAGGATCCAAGCATCTCTTCCACATTAGAACTTGTTAATCGTTAAACTCTACCATATATTTGAGATCTATCATCGCTAAAATTGAAAGAAAAAATCTAGTTGAGCCATGTAAAAACAAAACACTAGTAAGCTCAAGATTATCACCTTATGGCATCTAGAATGAGATGGATCCCACCCGTACAACTGGATGCATGGCATCATAACCAAGTTCCACTTGCATGCTTGAATTTTGCTAAAGGCCCTCTTGTTATAGGTCATATGTTTGGAAGCTCCATTTTCCACATACCGATCGACACCAAACACAGTGTTATATGGCATGCATCATAGCATAGAGAAGTCTGTCTCAATCTTGGATGAAAGCTCATCCACTTCAACTGATGCTTTTGCACTCCTTGCAAACTACTTATCTTGCTATTGTTTTCCCTTCCCCTTCTTCTCATGACACTAAGAAGAACTTGATGTGGCCCAGGTCATTTTTCCCTGGTTAGAGGAACCTAAATCCTTGTTCTTCCCTTTTTATCCTTTCCAAGTCATGCTTTCATGTTGCTAATCAGGGCAAGATTATGCCCCTCCTCCTCCCTATCAACAACAACATCCAATCTCATCTCCACCTAGATGAAATCATCCCATAGCATCTCAAAAGTGGGAATCTTTTTCCAAGCACTGACCCCATGGACAAAAAGATTGCCAAAAAGAAGAGAACACATTTAATGCAATGGGTGCTAGTTCTTCACCCTTTAGCTCCTCTCCAACTACTGCAAGTTGAGCACAAAGTTTAGTATTCTTCATCAAGTAGGCAGCTACGGTATCTATCTTGCTCATTTGTGTGGCTCTAAGCTTATTCCTCAACAACATCTTCTTATTGATGCTCTTACTATGATATAGAGTGACTAGTGCATCGAACATGTCCTTGATCCTTCACAAAGTCAAGGATGACTCACGTGGCCTTGGCCATCTCATTTTCTAATCTACCAACAATACAAGATCAATAGGAATATCAAGAAATCCAAGAGGCATCATGGTTGATGAACACCAAAAAAATAGTTGGCGAGGAAGGGTTTCAAGCAATGTTCTTCAAGCTGGTCTTCACCTTTTGGATGATTGCTTACCCGACATGTTTAATCATGTTGTCCCTTCAGGTTTTCCACGGACTTGGTCACATCACACTATTCACTTGATCCATAAATTAGACCCAAGCATAGATCCAAACAATTACAAAATGATCATGGAGGGCCATATTTTTTCAAAGCTCTATGCTACAATCCTCCGTATGAATATTTCTAGGGAATCTAAGAGGAGACACCTTAGAGCTAAGGGGCAAGCTAGATTTTGACATGCACATCAGACCATTGATCACATACTTACACTCCAAGCCATCATTGAGGAGTCCCGACATCGCTATTCAAAAGTTTAGCATTGCTTTGTAGACATTCAAAAATCCATTCGAATCTACCCCCCATGAGACCCTTTTCCAAAGGCTTAGAGATATCAACATTTTGAGATATTCCTAATTGCCATCATGTGCTTGTACAAGATGGTCATTGGTTTTCACCACACTGCTCATGGGGCAAGATAATTTTATTAAGGGCATCATCGAGGTAAAGCAGGGGTGCCCCCTGTCCCCCACCTTATTCGATATCTGCATAGATGAGCTGCAGTCCTTTTTGCATGATCATATCCAATACAATGGATGATACCTTCTCCACTAGGTATTGATATGTGTCCTACTCTTTGTGGATGATGTGGTCCTATTGGCCTCATCCCAAAAGGGTCTGCAAAGACCACTAGATGCATTGGCACTTTTCTATGACCTTCGACAATTGACGATTAACCTAGGTAAAACGAAGGTTATGATCTTCAATGGGTCAAACAAGGTACTTGTGGACCACCAATTTTTTTCTGAGAGAAGGAGATTGAGATCACTAGCACATATACCTACTTAAAAGTGCATTTTTCATGGCCTCACTTCAATTTGAGACATGCTCTTCAGCCCTGGATCAATAAGGGCTATAGACCCTTATCCTTTCTTGAGAGACAATGCTTGCAATACCATTTTCAAGACATGTCATCCAATATGTCCCCCATGGATACCCTTGTCCAACCCACAACTCTTTATCGATCAATGGTGTGGGGGCCTTGTTTGTTAGAGTCTCATTGGGCCTCAACCAAGAGTGCAAGCCCTTCTCCTTTGATGCACCAACATATGTAAGTAGATAGTACCTCAGCCCATCATTCTTGCAAAGTTTAGCACCCAACCCCTCCAACTTGAGACAATGTTCAACCTTGTTTCACTTTTACATCGCATCCAAATTTTCCCCAACTCGACAAAGGGACAAGATCTATATCCATACTTGGCCTATTGTTCATCAAAGTGCACTGACTTCAACTAGCCCTCTTGACAAGTGCCCAATGTCGGTTTGCAAGGGTCTCAAATCTTTTGGAGTCAATGAATATTTCAATGGACTGACTTTCTTTGTTCAGATACTCACTAGATGCACCTGGCCACCACAGACCTACTAGGAAGGAATTGAACATGATCATCAAGGATGACATTTATAGGCAATTTGTACAAATCACTTAGACTAACCCTTATGGTGGGTTACGTCTAAAGATGACCTTTTACGTTGAGCACTTCTTGGGGGTGAGGGATTGACTCAATATACAACCTCCATACACCGCCCACCAATGGTTGCAATCCCTTCATTTTCTCTTGAGCCAGTTCTAAGTTGGTTGACATAAACTTTGGGTTGAGGTTGACCACAAGATTGACCGGACGGTCAAACAGGATTTTGCTAGTTGTGACATCTTTGAGGGGTCAAGATAGAGGATTACTCCATTTTGAGCCACCCCATATACTTTGAGATCCATGGGTGGTTCCATTCTCTGTTCAAGGGGTAGCAAACCCTCTCCAATTTCTTCAGGTACCCTGACCAAAGATGCATGAAGTTATACATGCAGGAGACCCTCATTCTCGATCCCCACATTCTTCAACCTCCTAGACGAATGCTACCTGAAGAATTAATTTTTTTTTACGATGCTCCCATTAGCTAGGAGCACCAAGGGATAGACTTGTATCAATATTGCTTCCAACTCTAGATCAATGTAGACCCGAGGGACCATCCCCCTTTCCAATGACCTCATTGTTAGTTCCATGCTAGATCCCTCGCTAGCAGGAAGATGAGATCATCCAACCAGACCAAATCCCTTACCAGCTGGTATACGATATCATCCAGACTCTAGTGGTGGTTCCAAGCAGTAGCTCAGTGGGCGGGCCAGACAGTATTCTATCATGAATTTTATTCATTCATCCTCGGATACTAGGAGAGATGGATATGGTGAACCATGTCATACCTGCGTCATTATTTGCTTTGCAGTTCCTAGATCCATACCCTTTGTACATCCCTCTTCTAGTGTGGTTTCCCTCTCTCAGAGACAAGGACTTTCAAGCTTCAGCATAGATCCATGCTTTACTTTTTGGATCTTGGTTTTTATAGGAGACGGTCTAGTGCTCCTGTTTTGTACTGACATCATTGTACTCAACAAGACCGTCGACCTACTTCTATGGTCATTTCTTGAACATTAATAAAATATCTTATCTTATCTATAACTAGTTTTTCAACAAGTCCCACATATCCTACTCCAACAACATCTTTACCCAACACTTCCATGGGATGAAGTTAGAGGGACCTTTCAATCTGTCTTTATATCTGACACTGAATGGAGTCATACTGTTGCACTAGAATATTCTTCTAAAAATACAGATTCACAACCTATCAAAAAAACAACCTTATCACAGGTCCATTGTGCTTTTTTAAGCACAGATCACAAGCATCTTACCCCTCAAACCTCTTGACTGCTCCCTCTCACAAGTAACAGCCTTACTATCCATTCAAGGATTCCTAGAAGGTTTCAGCAAACAGCTTTAATACCATGAAGAAATTTTATAACTCATGGTAAACTGGTTCTGCACTGTAATACAATGCTTACAAGAAACAAAAAATAGCATGACTAAGAAGCTAACAAAACAGCCCTATAACAAATGTTAGGATCTATAGACACATGCTGTAGAAATCAATAAACAGAATATGATAGATGACTGTCAAAAAAGATCTATAACAAATGCTAGGATCTATAGATACATGCTGTAGAAATCAATAAACAGAATATGATAGATTACTGTCAAAAACGATCTATAACAAATGCTAAGATCTATAGATACATGTTGTAGAAATCAATAAACAGAATATGATCAAAAAAGTCAATGCTTTTATTAATTTTGAACATCAAAAAAATATGCCATAGGAAAATATCCCTAAACTGCTAGCCGCTAGACCCAACACTCAATGAATGAATCCGTACCTCCGCCTTTTGTCTGATAGATTTGAGAAGGGCATACTAGAATTGACAAATAGGTTTGCATGTGACTCAAACTCCAAAATATAATATACCGAAAATTAAACCAAACTGAATTTTGTTTTTACTCTGACTTCTAAAAATAAAAACAAACCAGTGATGCATGCCTCTAAGATTAGCTAGTGGTGACACATGCAAATAAAGTGTGATGTACCACCTCCTTGAAAACTGTGATGCTCTCTCTAGCTTCTACAGGGCATGCACTCTCCCTCTATAAATCAAGAGTAATGTGTCTCCTTGAAAACTGTGATGCACTCTCACTAGCTTCTACAGGACACAATACGGTGCTGCTGAACACGTGCCCATATCTGCTGCTGTAGAAGACTGTCCTGGGTACACCCACTTGACAGTATTGAAGTAGGCTCATGTTGTATTTATTCTCTTGGACTGTCAGGTGAACTTGGGTGGAAAGGAATTGAAATATCACTACTGCAATTTAATATTTCAGATCCGCCTTATGGCTGAAAGTTCACATATATTAGATTCAGGAAACCTTATGTAAATGAGGTGAAATTTCAAAATTTGTTCTTAAAATTTGTACCTATGCAACAATGGCATTTTGTAGAAGCAACAATAGAGCAAGCAAAAGCCGCCAAAGCAATTAGCATCAACAATCAAGATGACTATATGTACCACATGCAAACATTTTGCTCATTCCTCATCCATTATTATCTACAGTCAGCAGAAGAAGGCACCCATAGTATCTTGAAAAGCTCCATTGACAGAAAAGAAGTGCTAAAAGTAAGATGTTGCGAACTTCCTAGAGGCCCAGAAATTTGTACAAATATCCATTTGGGGCAAGTGCATACTCATTGGAAACATTATTTTGAACTCTGAAGAGAATAGATCCATACATTCTCCCACCCCTCATTCATTTCTGATTTTTTAATAAATTCAACCGAAGATGGCCCATTGTGCTTGATTTTGCCATGTTGAGCTGTCACCATGCGAATTTCACGAAATCTGTAGGAGTTCCAAAACGAAGAAACTGAGATGGGAATGTGTAATAGGACAGTCGTGGATTCGCATAAGATTCCAATAGGGAGTCAAAGTAGTCTAAGCAACAAATGTTGCCCAATGAATTAGTGAAAAATAGCACTGAGAGGTCTGGGACAAAGAAATTTTGAATTGTAGAAAAGCTGAGTACCAACAATTGTGGACAGCATAGGACGTTCACCCAGAATATCAAAGCATATTGCAACTAAGTAAAGTAAGATATTCTATGTGAATATGTGGATGGCATTGTGTTGCTCCCCTTGCTGGGCTGATGAAACTACAATGTTGTTTCCTACCTATTGGATGGCAGGGAGTCAACCTGGAAATTGGAATGATCAAAGTGCTTGCTTATCCTTCCAATTACACTATACAATCATTTTAACTCCAAAATTAATAAATATGTTAAGGTATTAAAAGAAAATGACTATAGATTCATATGTTAAGGTATTAGTAGGTGAGATGAGTCCTATCTTCTTAAAAAAAAATTAATATAAAACATATACAATAAAAAAAAATTAATATAAAAAATATACAATATAGATCCACAACTAAAATTAAAAGTATATCTATATTAAATTGAACAAGCACAAATACAATTACCTAACAGATTCTTATTAAATTTGACAATCCAATAGCTAAGAGATTTTAACGTCAATGTCAATCCCGATATCTTGACAATATTATATTTTTAAAAACTAATAATAATAATATCTCTTAGTTAGTTGGTAGTAATAAATGAATTTGTACATAGTGAGCATTGCACGAGAAAGAGTTAGATGCAGCCACAACCATATGTCTAAGAAATTAATTAGGTGAATCTACATTAATCTGTTACATCGTTAAATATAAAAAAAGTGACTTCATTAAAAATAAAAAAATAAAAACCTAAAAGATAGGATCACTATAATAAACCAATGTAGATTCATCTTTGTTGACCACCTAACTAACTAGGTGGTCAACCATATACCATGTGCATTGAAGATGAGAAAAAAGTACCTAATTAAGTTTTTTCAAATGAGGCCGCTCTTCTTTTTATTTTTTCTCCATGAAATTGCCCCACCCGTAGGGAGATATTGTAAGATATGTAAGCATGAAGGTCTAGTTTTTTAATAACTTAGTTGCCTAGGACTTTTTCATTAAGAAAGTTCTTTCATTGAGTGTTTTTTCCTTTGGATAATTAAAATTCATTTTTATTGGTTTTAATTATTTGAGCTTTTCACTCAAAAATACCTCCAAAGTGGTGAAAGACGTTCGAATGATCCAGTCCATGGGGTGACTAAGGCCTAGGAATATTCTATATAACCATGCTAGACACTATCCAGAGTCTTGCGGAATTTCATTACGTTTTACCTAAGATTTTTTATTTTTTTGTGATTAAAAATTGTCCCTCAGCGTAAAAATGTTGTAATAAAAAGAGAGTTAAATGGGATCTAATGCCCATGAATAGGGGTACCGGTGCTCAAAATCAATGGCATGAGTCTCCCTACACCCTTGGGCAAATTTTGAAGTCATTTGGACAAGTCTTGCTAAGGTTTTGGTCATATTTGTCGAAGTCATTTAAAGAAATCAGGAAAATTGACAATTAATTAACACGTCAAATTTTGGAAAAGTGTATAAAGTCACTTAGAAGGGGGGAATTAAGTTTCTAAGTGTTATATTATGTTCCTAAAGTGACTTTAGACGAAAAAGGGCCCCCCATGCAAGTGTTTCACAAGAACGAAGATGTCGCCAAAGAGGGGGCGCGCCCTCCCTCTTCATAGAAATTGAGATAATTGAAAATAAATCAAGGTAAGGGATCCCACTCTGGTGATCCCCCCCTTTGGTCCTAGAATAAAGATTAAAAATATTAGAGGGGGTCCTCCCTCCCCCATTTCTATTTTGATTTCTCACCCTAGGAGGTGTCCCCAAGAGAAGTGATTCCCCTATTTGAGCTCCCACTCTCTCATTTTGATAAGTGGTTTGCATGCACTTAGGCCCTCTCCTCACTCATTTTCCTATTTAAGGAGACTTATCTTCCTTATTTGGGTTACACACACACTCTTTCATGCTTTTGCTCTCATTCTTTTTCTCTTATTCTCTTGCCCTTGCTCTTGCTTGGCCCATTGTAATTTTCAGCCATTTGGCTTTGTTAACAAAAATCTTTGAAGGAATCTTGTGTTCATTGTTTCCATCGATGATTTGTTTCCATGCTTAAGA
This sequence comes from Pseudotsuga menziesii, assembly GCA_001517045.1. Lineage (NCBI taxonomy): Eukaryota > Viridiplantae > Streptophyta > Pinopsida > Pinales > Pinaceae > Pseudotsuga > Pseudotsuga menziesii. The sequence continues at coordinate 194,273 of LPNX010325677.1, read as the reverse complement.
AGATACACAAGTTTGGTAGGACAAGGAAGCATACTTATTTGCTTTGGTAAGATTTATGGTATTTGCATTCCATAACTTTTATGAGTTTTCATTCTTGTAGCAAAAGAAGTTCATATATTTTCTAGTTTGAAGTTTATGATTTATTTGCTCATTATTTGATTCTCGCCTTCTAGTAGTTGTGTAATGAAAATCTTATAATTCGCAGGTTATTTGGATTGAAAAGTGAGATTCCTTGGTTGGATGCTCCATTGCTTCACTTCTTAAAGAACAAAGGACCAACTTTATCTTTCTTTACATACAAATTTCTGCATTTTAATTTTAGATTGTTGAATGTTTCAAATATGATTTTAACTCTTATATACTCAAGTTCTTTCAAAATTATTTATCTGGCAACTTTGTGTAAATTTTGTATATATATTGCACTAACATACTAACTTCCTCAAAGTGATTTTGGGCACATTTTATCATTTTTTGTTTGCTGGATTTTAGCAGGTTGGTAACAAAACAAGAAAAAATTCTCTCAAATTTCAACCAAGAAGGGTGCAAAGGCTACTCCAAATGAAGAGTTTTAAAGCCATCACAAGAAAGAGGTGAAAACACGGTTTTTTTTACTTCTTTCCTCTTGTTCTTTATGTTGAAATTTCAACCAGTGTAACAAATCCAAGAGAGTTTCTTGGACTTGATTTCTCATTTTGCATATTAAGTCAAATTGAAGTTTCTCTTGTTTGTCATCCTTGCATGCAAAAGAAGTTGGGTTTGCCCATCTTTGCATAAGCAATTGTAAATTGGCTTGGGTTTTAGCTTAGTTAGAATTTATTTTATTTTTTATTTTATCTTTCCCACACCTTGCACGCAAATTGGCTATGACATCCTTACAAAATCGTGCCGACTAGCATTCTATTTTATTTCAATTTTATTTTGCCCACACTTTACAAGTGAGTTGGCCAATCCACCATTGCAATATCGTGTTAGCTTGCATTGTTAATTCTTTGTTTTGTTTAAAGCAAAATAAGCCTTGCCCCAATCTTCGCCCCGTATTCACTCCCCTTGCCGATGGGTCCGACATTGAGTGACAAGAAAGGGAGAATATTCAAGTTCGTTACAAGGAAAATTTTAGGGGCGAAATTGAACCCATTGGCTATTTTTCAGTTTTTTTTCCAAAAAAAGATTCACCAATTTGCCTTTTTTTTCAAAGATGATTCACCCAAACTCCATAGAATAATATTTTTAACTCTATGTCAAAATTATACAAAAACTATATAAAATCCTTAGAAATTTGAATATATATATATATATATATATATATATATATATATATAAAATCGCCATAAATTTTATGGTTGCAAATTTAAGAATTAGTAAGATTCATCAAGGTTGCTACACTTTGCGAAAATTATGGATCCTTAAAATTTTCTCTAGTTGGCTAGAATAATAAGCATTTCAATCTATTATTGCAAGATTGAGAAAATATGATTAATTTGCGGAGCTAGAAGGGTAGAGGTCGTTGGGGGCCTCATGGCACTTTGTGTCCTTGTGTTGAGCACCCGGCTAATTCTTGGGACTAGTTTGTAGAGCTAAGAGAAAGCCTTGTGCCTTCTTGTTGTGCACCCAAAAGTTTCTCTCAATAGAGGGATAAGGGTTGGAGGTAAACACCTTAGTTAGTTTGTATTTTTTTGTACAACACTCATTCCCCTAAGCACAAGTGAGACCTAAAATTAATTAAAACATACAAGACCATTTGCAAAACATTGCATTATTTACTTTAATAGCACTCCATTACAAATTCTTTATTCAAAGTTTTTTTTTTCAAGTTGTTTAATTGATTCAACACAGTTGCAAGCAAAATTCACTTACCATTGCTTTATTTGCTTAGTGTATTCTCAGCGATTTAATTTGATGATTGGTTATTGTATATTGTGAATAGTTCAAATTGATTTATGTATCTAGTAATTTTATCAAGTTTAATTTAGTTTATGTGTGACTCCATAGCCCTAGCGAAATCGGCACTAGTTTAGCAAGCAATTGATCATTATTCTTTCTTACATATTTATTTGGTTAAATTGTCAAAGCAGAGTTTGCCTGTCATTTGAAATTATTGCATTTTTGCATAATTGATTGCCATAAAGCTTAAATTAATCTAATATTCTTTTAACTCCTGAAACAAAACCTTTGAAACATAGTAAATAGGGATTACCCCCTTGACCTTTTTAGGAGTTGGGTCAAAACGGAAGAGTTACGAATTGAGGTGACATTGAGATTTAAACTCATAGTTGCCCTCAAGAACGCACCAAGTGGTTGGAAGACTTTTCCACAGCCAAGTGTATTTTAGGCGGAAACAATCTTAACTCGGGACAAACCTACCAAGTGCTTAAAAGGATCAAATCCCTCAAGTTGCAGACCTAATTTCCTGAATTTTGCACTCTAAAAAAAGTTTGCATCCTAATGGATTTGATTCCTTTCACAACTTGGTAGATCCGGAGTTAAAATAAATCTATGCTGATTCTAACTCAAAATATGTTTTATCTTGCTCATACAAATTCCCTTCTCATCTTATATTAATGCTAAGAACTCTATTTTGCCTATGTACTGACCAATTATGAAAAATATTCCCTTGTTACTAGGGATATGGAATTGAAAATTATTCCCCAATGGCCATGGACATGAAATTAATTATATATATATATATATACTCTGACTGCTGTACTCTTGAACTAATTTTGCTGTGACAAAGTATGGAATTATTCGGACTCTGGTAAATTATGGAATTATTCGGACTCTGGTTGAATGGTATGAGTAAGAGGAAAGAAGGCCTCAGCATTTGAATGACATAATATCCACACGCATGTTCTTAACCATTCATATATAACATTAGCATCATTTGGCAATGGAATAAACTTCATGCTTCTATACAATCTGTTCTTTTAAGCTTTGGCCAATTATTTGTATTTCTGATCCTTCATTGCATTATAAATAAATCCCATCTCGATCTTAAGAAATTCTAGTAATCTAGTTTGGGGCATTTCTCAGTGCATAAATTTTTCAAATTTCAGCCAAATTTTATTTTTTACGATGCAATTAACTTCATGCTTCTATAGAATCTGTCCTTTTCAGATTTAGCCAAATTTCTGTGTTTCTGATCCCTCATTACATTATAAAATCCTATCTCGGTCTTAAGAAATTCAAGTAATATAGTCTGGGGGCATTTCTCAGTGCAGAAATTTTACAAATTTCAACGAAATTTTAAATTTAACACATTTATGCAAGTAGCAAAGAGGTGGTGTGTGGGGTTGTCCATTGAAGTTCATTTTCTCTGGAGGTTTAACTAACAGGTTGGGTTAAGTGCAAGTATTGGATTATTTTGATGAAACAGTATCTTACTATCTTCCATAGTTAATCCGTAGAAGATCATGAAAATGCTTCTGTTTACTCGTTTGCTGTTTCAAGGTTCAATTTTTCTGGAGATTTAACTAAACAATTGGATTACGTGCGAGTAATGAATGATTTTGATTTTGATAGAATAGTACCTTCCGTAGTTTACCCGTTGAGGACCATGAAAGTGTTTATGTTTATTGGTTTGCTTTTTTCAGAAACATTTGGACTGCACAAGCGAGGCACTTAAAGTGCCCAACCTCTTAGGGCCATTCATAATGCTACTCTTTGAGTTAAAGGAAGCACTTTCTGTTAAAATTGTGACAACAGTTAACCCAGGTTGTTAGTGGGGAGTTCACATAATGGTGGTCATTCTCATAACGGTGGTAGTTCTTGTAACTTTAGAAATTATAATTAAAATATTATATATTTGTAATTCTTGATAGGCAAAGAAATAGAGCTGTGAGCCTGTAAGCCTGTTGTGGGTGATTGTAAATCTCTATTATTTAGCAATAAGAATATCGGTATCTTGCCCAGTGAATGTTTCCTTGACAAAGGGTTTTACCACGTAAATCTATTTCCTGTTGAATATTAGATTGTGTGGGTTCACGATTCCCAACAAGCGGTATTAGGGCCAAAGGTTGCATGCAAGATGAAGCCCATGAGTACCTTGCCTCCTTGGATGATCTTGTTAATAATCAGAGACAAAATACAAGAAGAAACACCATTCAAACAACAATTTAATGTGGTAAAACCTATAAAGAGAAACATCCACGTAGGTAAAGTATTGAATCTCATTAATTAAGAACAAGGAGATTACACAATGGGCCATTCTATCATTTAGCCTACTACACCATTACGAATCCCAACCATGCACTATATATACTTCATAAAATAAGTTTACCGATTATGCCCGTTACAAAAACTTCCGGTAAACAAATCTAGTCTAGTTTTGAGTTAGTTGTCATTATTAACCGATCTCTAGCTCGGCCAAGCTCATGCACAGGCAATGTCTCATGGAGGTGTCAATGGTTTGTGATAGTTGAAGAGGCTGCATGGGTTTCGAGGAAATGGGCCGAAGGCTTTGATCACTATCACATAAGAGATATGCAGGTATGCACTGCAATAATGGATTTGGTTACTATTGCAGCAGATCAACACAGCAGAAATGAGGGTTTTGTGTCGACTTGACTGAATGAAGTCTGGATTTAGAGTCTTCTATGAGCTGAGGCTACATTGGCAAACGAAAACAATGGTGATGGCTGGAGATGCATGTGACCTACGGTGCAACTGCGTGGGAGTTGTGGGCATGCCTGTGGTAAATTGAGTCGAGTAGAGGCAGTGGAAAAGTGCGTGCACCCTAGCAAGACATGTGGCTATCGCGTTGGAGAAAGAAATTGATTGCCTGCAAGTAGAGCTTGGCGGATTCAAGCCTGCCCTCTAGAGGGGAAAAAAAGATGACAGGGCTATGGTATTTGAGAGCATTCAGTGTCATTCTCTTGTATCTACTGCTGAGAATCGCGGATTGAAGAGATAGCCATCATCGCAGAGGAAACACAATATGAGGAGAGCGCCAGTGGATGGATTACACGCGCCCCTGGAAGCACCTGATAATCTTCTAGATCGCAAAAGGGGTCCCTTCTCTGAATTGGACACACTGGGAGCCTCTTCATCCATGGGCTTGTGTGTCCGGAAAAGCACGTAAGTGTGGATGTATGTAGGAACATATTTGTGATTTATAAAAGCAGTGTCTAGCTAAACGAGTAGTGTGGTTGGGCTACATTTCTTGACAAGTGGTATCAGAGTGAAGGAAATTTCTAAGAGTAAGGTCGAGTCCGTGGAGTGTAATCAACACTATAAGGAAGCAAACCAATCCAGACCACATGAGAAGAGATATTTGCTACCTAAAATATAGTCGTCAGATCGTGCGGACGTTTGTACTCGAAAGGAGGAAGCTGTGTGTGAAGAGAACCACTGCAAGAGAAGATTCATGCTCAGATCATGAGGAGAAGTCACGATTTTTCCCATTGCAAGAGAATACTCACCTCGATGCAAATTAGATCCGAAGAAGAATATTAGACTCGTGAAGGTCGACGAATTGTTTGCCATAATTAATTGGTGCAGATTGTTTGCCAGTTCGAAGTCAACAAACTCTCACCTGGTGACAGTCTGGTCATGCCCAACCCACTACATTGTTTGGCTTGCCCCTTTCTCTATCAGAGCCACCGGGCAAATGGTGCAACAGAGTGAGGGTGGAGGAAAGGTATCACACTCTTGGATTATCAGGATCTGGTGAAAGACTAGAAAGTGTTCCATGAAAGACTAGCTATCGATAAATGAGGTTGTGAACCTGACTTCTGACATCACCTTGAAGTTTTGAGTTGCGGCCTTGAAAGAAACTTGACCAAACCTTTTGTTTTATCCGTCCAAATTAGAGTGACAGGATTGCAATCCATAAGCGAACTCTCCACTTAAGAGAATTGTTTTAGTTCCTTTCTGCTCGAGGAACTAATAGTCTTCCAACATGGTACCAGCACAACCTATCATCACCTGAAGATCAAGCAGATGTAGAATGGTTCTATTTGACGTGCATGTCTTACAATTTTTGACATTTTGTGGGATGCCATTCATACAGGGTTTATTGGGCTGCCAAGAGGAATACATAGCCACCAATTAAAACTACGAGAGCCCGAGATGAAGCTTGAAGCCATGAAACGAAATCATTGAGAATAATTGTTGAAGAAGGGCCGCCATTGAAGGAAAGATTTCTGGATACCCGCATGGGTGTGGCTTATTGGCGATTCGCTTGATATGTTGTAAAGGAGGTCACCAGTTCAAATCACACACAGGCTTACCCGTGTCCCATGCCTGCGGAGTGTTATGGGGCACCTAGGGGTATAGTGGTAGCGGGAATGGATCCCTAGACCCCATGTCACGCGTGTACCAGCCCAGTCCCTAGTTGCTGATTCCCCGAGTATAAAAAAAAAATGAAGGATTTTTGGGAGTTCGAGTCAATGAGGTAGATTAAGGACGAGAAGGCCGTGAGGGGAGAATAGCGATTTTGTTAGATTTTGGTGTTTATTTTGTAGCACAAATGGCGAAGGTTTCAAATGCAAAGTTCGAGGTGGAGAAATCCAACAGGAAGAATAATTTTGAGCTCTAGAAGCTCAAGATGTGCAATTTGTTAGTTCAACAAAAACTACACAAGGCATTGGTAGGCAAGACAAAGAGACCTACAAGTATGATTGATGAGGAATCAGGATTAGGAAGATCTGGATGCAAGAGCTCTCAACACCATTCGGTTGTGTTTCCCAAATGATGTTCTATCTATTCAATATTGTTGGAGAGGAAACAACAACAGGCTTATGGAGCAGAATGGAGAGCCTTTACATGACAAAATTCGTGACAAATCAAATCTACTTGACGAGGCAATTGTTCAGTTTGCGAATGAAAGAAGGTACCAAAATTGTTGAAAATCTTAATGTTTTCAATACTCTTATGTGCCAATTGACTAGTATGGTTGAAAAAATCAAAGAAGACAAGGTAGTCATGTTATTGTGTTCATTGCCTGAATCTTGGAACTACTTAGTCACTTCTATTAGCCTTAGCACAACAAACACCCTTGACTTTGATACAATTGTGGGAGACATATTGTTTGAGGAGGTACAGAGGGATTCCAATATAGAAACCTCCACACTAGAAGCAATGGTGGGGGTCGATCCACAAAAAGAGGGGGAAATTCGAGAGTTTCAGCTAGGTCTAAGTCAAAAGGCAGAAAAGGTAAGCAAAAATATTGGTACTACAACAAATCAGGGCATCTCAAGAAAGATTGTTGGAAGAAGCAAAAAAAGATGACTCCACAAAGGAAGCAAATCCGATTGAGACAAGTTCAAGTATGGTTGATGAAGTTTTATCTGTTTGTAATATCTCACAATATCATCAAGAATGGTTATTGGATTCTAGAGCTTTGCATCACATATTTCCACATAGGAGTTGGTTTTCTTCTTACCAAGCTATCGATTTGCGTATTGTCCTTATGGGAAACAATGTTTCTTGTAAGATTGTTGAGAATGGGAGCATTAGGGCATGGGCATGTTAGTGGTAATGAAGGCCACAAAGATTGGGAATGTCATGGGGCCGCCTAGCGCCCAACCTTTTTCGTTGTCTCAAACTTTCGTGCGGCACTGCCCGAGGCCAAGTCGAGGGTGCGACCAGCTCGACTGAAACACCGACAGACTGTGCCTTACACCTGCGAAAGCTACATGTAAGCTCTTAATACACTTATATCTTTGTTACAGTTATGTTTGTCAACACTTTGCCATTTTTACACTTAGCCAATGAACCAACACATGCACAAAGAACAAACAACAACAATATAGAGGTGGGCACCCAAACTGACACACCCTTAAACTTTATATAACAGAAATCAATTTATAATGGCAGGGGAGGGGGGCGCAGCCTGCCCAACCATGGAGCGCCTAGCTAGCCACTCCAAAGAAGAACCTACAAGACTACTCTGTCGTGTTGCGTCTTCTTCTGCCCGACTTTTGTTCCACACTAACTATACCCAAGAGTGCGTGCTCCCCTGAGCTAGGTTTGGGCCCCTGTTGCGGCCTGTTCCTGCAGATGGGTCGCACTTCTGCCTTAGCGTGTCTTGGGTGTGCCTTGCCAATTGGTGCTAGATGCCACCTTCCTTGATTTCCTTCGAGTCTTGCTCGTGTGCTTACTTATACTCATCTGCAGCGTAAGGGTGCACCCAAGGCATGCCTTGTAGCTCCCCTTATCCAACACACTAAGTGCCTTCCTTGCTTGCATCTCACACCTTGTCCAACCAAAATGTTTCTTATCCGCTTTTCCGAGCATGCCCCCCACTTGGCGTGCTTCAACCCAACCTCTTGCCACATTCCAACGAGCTTTCCATTGAGACGTGCCCAACTACACGCCTCGCGCCTTGTCGACTTCTTGCCTTGCGGGCCATGTTGAGGCATCAGGCCTCCAACACGTGTTCTAAGTGGACACCGTGGTGAGGGTACGCACCTAGCCTTGGTTTGTCGGCTCACCACCTCAACCTTGTGCGTTCTTGGAGCCCCACGCAACTGGTTCCTTGACCACATCTTGTTGCCACACTCGTCCATCCACTAAGTCTCATGCACACCATGTCAACGACTTGGCACAGCCAATATGTCATGCTCCCAAGTCATGTTGGTGCCTGTACGCCACTTGAGCACCTTTGGACGAGCTTCCAAGCAAATCTGAGCTTGGGTGAGTGAGGTGGCTAACCAAAGCCGTGACATCCCCTCCCCCACCTCAAGTACTTGTCGTCCTCGACAAAGTCTCTATGACACTTTTCTGCCACTTGGAAACCTTTACCAAATTGTTGCCTGCTGCACTCAATCCAACCTCTTGGTCAAACCCCCTGTGCTTCGTCTCTACCAGTTCGCATGGTTCGTCTTCCCTCGTCTCTCACAATCGTTCAAGTGATCAGTCTTCCCAATTGGAGTTTGGTGTTCGTCCGTACCGCTTCCCTCTCTGCACAAATCTCCACAACTTGGAAACCTCTTCGTTTTGGACTAAAGCCTACACGCTTCATCCTTGTTGGCTTCTTCTTCTAGCATGCTCCTTACTTGAAGCAGTCATGGCTACCTCTACCTGCGCCAAAGGTAGAGCGCCAATACCCTCTGGCTTCTTTAATCAAATGATATGGGTGGATCGCGCCCTTGGCCATCACCCCAATCACTGTTCAAACTCGGATTCCTTGCAGCTTACTTGCTTAAGTGTAGGAGAAGGGGCACGTTACCACCATTCGTGCTGCCTCCTCCAACGAATAATCGTCTTGCCTCTAGGCCATCCAACCATTACTGCCAATCTACAACAAAAGTATCTGCGTCTTTCTTTGGCACGACTTCGTTTGCTTGGCTGGTTTCCATGCACCCCATCTTGCAACTCTAGTTCTTTTCCATGTTCGTGCAAAATTCGACAAGTTTCCCCAAACTTGTCATGGTCGAATCCACAACCTTTTCCATGGTACTCATGCGCTCTTCCAAACGAACGATTGATTCCTTCCTAGCTGGATCCAACACCACGCCATCCAATCTTTCTTCTTTGCCTTGTCCACTGGTTGCAACTTCACGGAAGCTTGTCGCACATACGAAAGATGGCACTGCCATAGATGTGACTCTTCCCCCTTGTTGTGACTTCTCCACCGTTTGCACCATGAATGGGACTTCTCGTGAAAGAAACACCAAATATTCTGTGTGGCATTAGAGTTCCCTTAGCCCTCTTCATAAATTCTTGCCCAAGGACGACCTCAAAATCATCCAACGGGACAATTGTGAAGTTTCTCTGACCTGTCCATTCTCCTATCTTCAAAGGAAAGCGGTTGTCCTGCCCAACCATCTTCTCCTTGCTCGATTTCATAGCCTTGAACGAAGAATTTCTCGGCTCGATCTGCAATCCAAGCCTTTGTGCAACTTCATTTTTGATAAAATTGTGCATAGCACTACTATCCACCAAGGCAACAACTTGATGTCCATTTACTTCTGCCTGCACATAACATAGTTTAGTGTAGTTAGGTTCTTGTTTTATCACAGGTTCATCCTCTAGAACAACGTTAAATACTTGCAACACACCTACACTAGGTTTGTCCACGTGCTCTACTGCAGCCAACTTTTGTGGTCTAAGCAGACAATTTTTAGCATAGTAATCTTTGGAACAACTGTAACATGAAACCGATTTCTTTTCCTTGGGCTACTCCGCACCTTTGACCTTCTCGTCCCCGCGCTTCGTACCCTGCTTCAGTTTACCTTTCAACTTTTTTCTTGAACATCCCTTGAGCCAAGTCACCATTGTCTTCAACTTCTTTGGACACATCCTTTCCATTTGGTCAATAGTCTAGAAGTTTATCAACTGCCGTGAATGCTACTGCAAGAGTTTTTACACCTTGGCGACGTAGGTCCATTTACGCCCAAGGATGTAAGCCTTTCATGAAGTGGTAAAGTCTATCTTCTTCACTCATGTCTTTGATTACCAACATGAGGCTCTAGTAAGCTTTGATATACACTTGGATGAGGATCCTCCCATTGTGCTTCACTTTCATGAGCTTGTTACGGGAAAACCATCCCTAGTTCCTTGGCCCAAACTGTTCCTTCAAAGTAGCCTTCATCTGGTTTCAATTTTTGATTCGTTCCATATCTTTTCTCTCAACCACATCCTCTGCTTGGTTCCTCCACCACAACTTAGCGAACCCTGTGAGGAACATTGATGTCGCGTTAACCGTTGCTTCATATGAATTGTCGTTCATTTGATCAAGGTATTGTTCTACGTCCCACGAAAATTTCCAGGCAGCTTGGCATTTCGGGTGTCGTCATATGGCTTGGATTCTTTCATTCTTATCTTCATGGTTATTGCCACACCATGTCCGTTTGCCAAAGCCTCTTTTAGTAAAATAATGGTCTCATCTTGGTCTTTCAACCGATCTTGAAGCTCCTGAACCACACCTTCAAGCTTTGTGACACGTCCTTCCAGGTCTTCTCTATTTAAGTTGTGGCATTGGAGGGTGTCCACCGCATCCTCCAGTCCACGCACTTTTTGCACTAACTCTTTCAACTCCAAAGTTGTCACCGAGTCGATGGCTTCTTGGAATTTGCCCACAATTCCATTGAGATGGTTCTACGTTCGGATCAGCTCTATCTCCAAGGTGTTGACCTTTTCACCTTGCTTGCAAAGTGTTATGGTTGTCTGTTTTGTATTCTTTCAAGCGTTAAGACTCTCGTCTTCATCTGCGATGTCTTTTGTACTGAACTCCCATCGTGCTCTTCCCGCAAGGATTCCTCCTCTACGTCCGAAGCCAACTCTGGGTCAATATTCGTTTCCACCAGCGATTCTGCAACATATTTGCTTGACTTAGTCATTTTTACGGGTAGAGTTCTCCCACTGAGCACTCGTTCATGGGTCTCCACAACACCTTCTTGTCAGACTTAGTAAGATTTTGCCCAGTCAAATCTACTCTTCAGAACTCAACATGTCGTTCAACTGTCTTGAAGGCTTACTGGTCTTGGACACACCAGTCCACCTGCTCCTGCCGATGATAGGATCCCGACGCACGACCCTTCCAAACTGACCAAGTGCCTACTAAATTCCAAATCCGCACGCTTGGTTGTCACCTTCCCCCAACTAAACTTCAATTCTGCCCTCAAATTTCTGTCACCAACGTCCTGCTCAACGCCCTACTACCAATCTGCACACCGGTGGCGCGCCTACTGTGGAGATGAGCGCACCTGTCGTGCACACCTCCATCACCCAACTCTACCTGCACCAATGCCTCCGATCATATGTGGCGGCCAACTCTCAACAAAACAACCCTTGGAGTTGTCACAGCGTTGTCGCCTTCAAGCAACTCGCTCCCTTGTCCAACACCCCTTCGCCCACCTCCTTGCCAGGGAAATGGTGAAGTGCCAAACCTGCAAGAGGACCAAAACCTTACCCAAGTGCCCGACTGGTCCGTTTCACCGTCCCCATGCTTCTATCCTCATGCATGTTGCGAGCCCAAACTTCACTTGGACGCACTTCAAATTTCACTTGTTTCGTCAAAACAATGGCTATGAAACCACCTGTCACAAGGTCACCTAGCGCCCAACTTTTTTTGTTGTCCCAGACTTCCATGCAGCACTGTCCGAGGCCAAGTCAAGGGTGAGACTAGCCCGAGTGACACATTGGCATACTACGCCTTACACCTACGGAAGCTACACTTAAGCTCTTATTACACTTATATCTTTGTTACAATTATGTTTGTCAACACTTAGCCAATAAACCAACACATACACAAAGAAAAAGCAACAACAATATAGAGGTGGGTGCCCAAACTGATGCACCTTTAAACTTTATATAACAGAAAGTAATTTATAATAAGACAGTGGAGGGGGTCGCAGCTTGCCCAACCACGAAGCGCCCACCTAGCTGTTGATTTTCTGAGCAGCATCGAGAGCCCTTCTCTTCGGAGAATGGGACCACCTGGTCCGGGACTACAGTGAATACTCAACCCAGTGTTGAGTGACCATTCTGTTGAATGGTAGATATCTGGTCTAGGACCATGATATAAATCCAGGTTTGCCTTGGGTAGACTCAACCTTATGTTGAGTAGACATCTGGTCCGAGACCACGATGTAGACCAGTCTGGGACTGGTAGACTCAGCTTAGTTCTGAGTAGCCATTCTCTGGGAGAATGAAGACACTGTAAGCCCTAGACTGGGTCTAGGCATGTGTGTGGCACTTTGACCCTTGATCTATGGGCTTGGTGTGCTTCCCCAAGGATTAGCTACCCTTGGTTAAGTTACCCTAGTACCAAATCTAGGTGTCACACAGTGTGTGAGATAAAAGCATTAATAACTCTCTTGGTTTATGATGATGTACTTTTGAAATAAAAAAAGTACCACAGGGGCACTTGGTGAAAGGCCAAAGTCAAAAGTCAAAAGAAATAAAGACTTTTTGTACCACAGAAAAAGGACCACAAGTGGAAGACAAAATTAAATAAGGACTTCTTATAAAAGTCAAAGAAAAAAAATTACATTTTTGGTAAAAGTGAAAGTGAAATTAGGAAAAGAATAAAAATATTATTATTTTTATCTTTCCTAATCTTGTCCACCTAAAATGACCACAGGTGGAAAATATAATTAAATAAGGACTTCTTATTAAAGTCAAAGGAAAAAATAAAAGTATCTTTTTGGTAAAAGTGAAAGTGAAATTAGGAAAAGAATAAAAATATTATTATTTTTATTTTTCCTAATCTTGTCCACTTATAGGTGAACAAAGGCTATAAAAGAAGATCAAGCCTTCTCATTTGACACACACTTTTGCTCTCACAGGTGAAGAAGACTATTTTATGTTCAAACCCTCAACTAGGGTTTTATCAGCAAAGTCCATCTTCAGCATTTTTGCACAACCATCTTCAGCATTCCATTTTTTGGGCAGTTTTCAGCAGTCCGATATTTTCGGGTAGTTTTCAACAATCTGATATTTTCAGGCAATTTTCAATAGTCTGATATTTTCGGGCAGTTTTCAACAGTCTGATATTTTCAGGCAATTTTCAGTAGTCTGATATTTTTGGGCAGTTTTCAGACAGTCTGATATTTTCGGGCAGTTTTCAACAGTCTGATATTTTTGGGCAGTTTTCAGACAGTCTGATATTTTCGGGCAGTTTTCAGCAGTCTGATATTTTTGGGCAGTTTTCAGCAGTCTGATATTTTTCGGCAGTTTTTAGACAGTATGATATTTTCGGGCAGTTTTCAGCAGTCTGATATTTTCAGGCAGTTTTCAGCAGTCTGATATTTTCGGGCGGGAGAGAGAAAATCTCAGTTTTTCTGAGAAAGCCCTAAATTGGTAATTTTCTGTAATTCTGGAAATTGTGGGTAAAATTATCAGTCTGATTTTTACTGATGAATTTTACAGTTACTGTGGTCAAAATCCAGATCTGGATTTGAGGAACTTTTTGAAGAATTTCTTAAGCCACCTCATTTACGAGATGAGCTATTAATGCTTTTGGGGTTTTTGTCCTATGAAGGTTTCCCCAGTGAAAAATATTGTGTCCATGTGTGTTGATGTGATGAATGTTTTTTACTACACTGCTGATCTATTTATGTTTATCTGCAAATTTTTAAAGTTTATGCTAATGCTGAAAATTCAACATGGTATCAGAGCTTAGCATGTGAAAACACAGTAAAGGGATACTGTTGTTGTTTCTCACTAGATTTTGGAATAAGATTTGCAGATCTAACATTTGGATAAGTGACAGAGATGGCTACCGTTGGTTTCAAACCGAAAGAGAAGCTCTCTGGTTCAGCCAACTTCAATTCCTAGAAGGCCAGGTTGATAGCCATTCTTGATGAGAATGACTTAGATGACATTGTTCTTAATGTCACAGAAGAGCCAACTACAAATACTGGTAGGCTTGCCTACAAGAGGAATCAAGGTAAGGCTAGAAGAGTTATTTATGACTCTATCAAAGAAGAATTGATGCCTAACATCACATCCTTGAAGACTGCTAAAGAATGCTATGATACATTGGTAAACCTCTATGAAAAGAAGGCTCCCAGTCAAAAGAGAGTCTTGAAAAAGAGGCTACGAACTTTGACGCTGAACAAAGATGAAAGTGTTGGTTCCTTCTTCACCAAGATCAAACAGGTAAGAGATCAACTCCTTGTTATTGGTGTTACTGTTGATGATGATGATCTTGTACAAACAGTGGTTGATGGTCTCCCAAGCTCTTGGGAAACCTTAATGGCATCCGTCTGTGGACGAGAAAATCAGCCAACCTTTGAAAGGATTTTTCATGATTGCATACAAGAAGAAGCAAGGAACACTGACAAGGTAATCAAGCAAGATAACCTTGCACTTGCAGGCTGCAGAAAAGACCAAGAAGTTCAAGAAGCATTTCCCTCAACAAAAGAAAGGTAAGAAACCTCAAGGTAAGTTTTCTGACATGTCCAAGATTGAATGTTATACTTGTCACAAGTTTGGAAATTATGCTAGAGACTGCAAGCAGAACAAGAAGAAACCCAAGAGAAGGTTTCAAGCATCTACTGTAGAAGCAGAGGAAGAAGAAGATGAAGAACCAAAGAAGAAGAAGAAAACCAAGGCTAATAAAACTGATGAGCCTAGAAGAGAGTACTATTTGATTTCTACTCTAATTGGTTCTTTCTTATCTTGCTCCACTTCTTGGTTGGTGGACAGTGGTGCCTCCAGGCACATGACAGGTAACCGTGGTACCCTTACCATTTACAGAAAGAAGAAGTTCACCACTCAGGTAGAACTTGGAGATGACTCCACTTACAAGATTGAAGGAGTTGGCTCAACTTCACTTCAACTTGACTCAGGTACGGTTCTTCATATTGATGATATTCTTTATGTTCATGGGTTAAAGAATAATCTTTTATCTATTGTTGGTTTAAAAGACAAGGGCCACAGAGTTCTCTTTATGGACAAAAAGGTCTTTTTATGGGCAAAAGACACAGATCTAGACTCAGCAGTTCAGATTGGGGTTCGAGAGGGAGACCTCTACAAGGCCTCCAAAGTTTCCACTCATGCTTTGGTACATCACACAGTTGATCCTTGTGAACTTTGGCATAGAAGGTTTGGACACCTTCACTACACAGCTCTCCCAGGATTGCAAAAGATGGTCACAGGTATGCCAGAAGTTTCTCCAAAGCATGAAGGAATTTGCAAAGGATTTGCTCTCGGTAAGAACACTAAGAAATCCTTTCCCAGAAGCAAGAGTAGATCTAAAGGCATTTTGGATTTGATTCATTCTGACATTTGTGGGCCCATTTCTTCACCCTCCTTGAGTGGGTGTTTATATTATGTCTTGTTTATTGATGACTACTCTCAGAAGTCTTGTATTTACTTCCTTAAGGCCAAGAGTGAAACCTTTGACAAGTTCAAAGAGTTCAGGACAGTGATTGAAAATCAGACTGGCAGGCACATCCGTATCTTGAGATCAGATAACGGAGGTGAGTATGAATCTAATGAGTTTGATGATTTTTGTCGAGAAGCAGGAATCAAGAAAGAGCTGACAATGCCTTACAACCCCCAACAGAATGGGCTTGCAGAAAGGAAGAATAGAACGATCTGTGAGGCTGTTAAAGCCATGATCACTGATCTAGATCTTCCTTTGTCTTTATGGGCTGAAGCTACCGGAACTGCAGTGTACATCCAGAACAGAAGCCCTCATGCTATCTTGGGTGAGAAGACTCCAGAAGAAGTCTTCACCAAGAAGAAACCTGCAGTTGATCACATGAGGATATTTGGCACTCCTGTGTATGTTCATGTGCCAAAAGAAAAGAGGGCCAAGCTAGAGCTTTCTAGTAAGAAAGGCTTATTTGTTGGGTACAGTGATTGCTCGAAGGCTTATCGAGTATATAAACCTGGACAAAGGTACATTGAGGTCAACAAAGATGTGATCTTCCATGAGAAAGCGGTGTTTCGTAAAACACTAGAGCTTTCACCGGAAGATGTAGTTGCTCCACTTGAGTTTCCAGATTCAGAAATTCACAGGGAGGAAGAGTTTGATGATCAAACTCCAGATGTTCCTGAGAACATTGAAAGTCCACTAGAAGAACTACTTGAAGTTCCTCCTTCCAAAAGGAGACCTGCTTGGTACCAAGAAACGGTACAAGAAGCCGAGAAGCATAAAGCTCCTCCAGGGACTTTCAAAGAAAGCATAAGACCACAGAAGTACCCCAGTCTTATGAGTCAGCTTATCAGTTCAGAACCTTCATCGTACGAAGAAGCAGCAAGTAAACAGGTATGGGTTGATGCCATGATTGAAGAGTATAAGTCAATCATGAAGAATGATGTTTGGAAAGTTGTTCCCAGACCTACAGGAAAGTCAGTAGTGACTTCCAGATGGCTTTATAAGATCAAGCATGCTGCAAATGGCAGTGTGGAGAAGTATAAAGCCAGATTCGTAGCTCATGGCTTCACTCAAAAAGAAGGCATTGATTATGACGAGACATTTGCACCTGTTGCCAGGTACACTACCATCAAAACCATCATCTCACTTGCTACAGTATTCGGATGGAAGTTACAACAGATGGATGTAAAGACAACCTTTCTCAATGGTAAGATTGAGGAAGAGGTTTATATTGAACAACCTGAAGGATTTGTTACTCATGGGAAGAAGACCCATGTATGTAAACTGAAGAAAGCCTTGTATGGACTGAAAATGGCTCCAAGAGTCCGGTATGCCAGGATGGATGGATTTCTCCATAGCTTGGGGTTCTCCAAAAGTACAGTTGATTCTAACTTATACTTTAAAGTTGTTCATAATCATGTCTTGATACTTGTTCTATATGTAGATGACTTGTTTCTTACAGGTGATGAACAATTGATAGACCAGTGTAAGAGGGAGCTTACCTCTGAATTCGAGATGAAAGATCTCGGATTTATGCATTAATTCCTTGGCTTAGAAGTCTGGCAAAATCCAGGTGAGATCTTCCTAACACAAGGAAAGTATGCAATGGATATCTTGCAGAGATTTGGTATGCAGAACTGCAAGTCCATGAGCGTACCAATGACTACCAACTTGACAAAGTTGCGGGACTTAGCCTCTAGTTCGCAGAATGTGGACTCTACTTTATACAGACAGCTCATTGGTTCCCTAATGTATCTCGTGCATACGAGACCAGACATCTTCTACACAATGAATGCACTGAGTCAGTTCATGTCAGATCCGAAGCACATACACTTGGTAGCCGCCAAACATGTACTCAGATATGTGAGAGGGACTATCACTTATGGGCTCAGGTATATTTCCAGCAGTGGAGTATTGTTATCTAGATATTCAGATTCAGATTGGGTTGGCAGTGCAGTCGACCAGAAAAGTACCTCTAGTTATTGCTTCAGTATGGGATCAGCAATGATCTCTTGGTCCAGCAGGAAGCAGGGTTCCATAGCTCAGAGTATAGCTGAGGCAGAGTATATTGCTGCAAGCGATGCCTACAAGGAAGCAGTTTGGCTCAGAAAGTTGTTATCTGATCTATTCGAGGGAAAGCTTGACTCAACGATCATCCATTGCGATAATCAAAGTTGCATAAAGCTTTCAGAGAATCCATTGTTTCATGACAGATCGAAACACATTGAAATGAGGTATCATTTCATCAGAGACCTAGTGCAGAGAGGTGCTCTGAAGTTGCAGTACATTCGTACAGATGAACAGATTGCAGATACCTTGACCAAGCCTCTGACAGCATCAAAGTTCGTGTACTTTCGTGACAAGCTTGGTATGGTAGAGAATGCCTCTCTCACTAAGAGGGAGTGTTGATTTTTTGAGCAACATCGAGAGCCCTTCTCTTCAAAGAATGGAGTCCACCTGGTCCGGGACCACGGTGAAGACTCAACCCAGTGTTGAGTGACCATTCTGTTGAATGGTAGATATCTGGTTTGGGACCATGATATAAACCCAGATCTGCCTTGGGTAGACTCAACCTTGTGTTGAGTAGACATCTGGTCCGAGACCATGATGTAGACCAGTCTGGGACTGGTAGACTCAGCTTAGTTCTGAGTAGCCATTCTCTGGGAGAATGAAGACACTGTAAGCCCTAGACTGGGTCTAGGCATGTGTGTGGCACTTTGACCCTTGATCTATGGGCTTGGTGTTCTTCTCCAAGGATTAGCTACCCTTGGTTAAGTTACCATAGTACCAGATCTAGGTGTCACACAATGTGTGAGATAAAAGCATTAATAACTCTCTTGGTTTATGATGTACTTTTGCAATAATAAAAAGTACCACAGGTAAATGACCACAGAGGCACTTGGTAAAAGGCCAAAGTCAAAAGTCAAAAGAAATAAAGACTTTTTGTACCATAAGAAAAGGACCACAGGTGGAAGACAAAATTAAATAAGGACTTCTTATAAAAGTCAAAGAAAAAAAAAGTACCTTTTTGGTAAAAGTGAAATTAGGAAAAGAATAAAAATATTATTATTTTTATCTTTCCTAATCTTGTCCACCTAAAAGGACCACAGGTGGAAAACAAAATTAAATAAGGACTTCTTATAAAATTCAAAGGAAAAAATAAAAGTACCTTTTTGGTAAAAGTGAAATTAGGAAAAGAATAAAAATATTATTATTTTTATTTTTCCTAATCTTGTCCACTTACAGGTGAACAAAGGCTATAAAAGAAGATCAAGCCTTCTCATTTGACATACACACTTTTGCTCTCACAAGTGAAGAAAACTATCTTATGTTCAAACCCTCAGCTAGGGTTTTATCAGCAAAGTCCATCTTCAGCATTTTTGCACAGCTATCTTCAGCATTCCATTTTTTGGGCAGTTTTCAGCAGTCTGATATTTTCGGGCAGTTTTCAGCAATCTGATATTTTTGGGCAGTTTTCAGACAGTCTGATATTTTTGGGCAGTTTTCAGCAGTCTGATATTTTCGGGCAGTTTTCAGCAGTCTAATATTTTCGGGCAGTTTTCAGCAGTCTGATATTTTCAGGCAGGAGAGAGAAAATCTCAGTTTTTCTGAGAAAGCCCTAAATTGGTAATTTTCTGTAATTCTGGAAATTGTGGGTAAAATTATCAATCTGATTTTTACTGATGAATTTTACAGTTACTGTGGTCAAAATCCAGATCTGGATTTGAGGAACTTTTTGAAAAATTTCTTAAGCCATCTCCTTTACAAGATGAGCTATTAATGCTTTTGGGGTTTTTGTCCTTTGAAGGTTTCCCCAGTGAAAAATATTGTGTCCATGTGTGCTGATGTGATGAATGTTTTTACTACATTGCTGATCTATTTATATTTATTTGCAAATTTTTAAAGTTTATGCTAATGCTGAAAATTCAACACTAACCACTCCAAAGAAGAACCTACAAGACTACTATGTCGTGTTGTGTCTTCTTCTTGTGCTCCCCTGAGCTAGGTCCGAGACCCTATTGCAGCCTGCTCCTGCGGATGGGTCGCACTTCTGCCTCAATGTGTCTTGGGTGTGCCTTACAACTTGGTGCTTGATGCCACCTTCCTTGATATCCTTCAAGTCTTGCTCACGTGCTTACTTATACTTGTTTACAACATAAGGGTGCACCGAAGGCATGCCTTATGGCACCCCTTAGCCAACACGCTAAGTGCTCGCCTTGCTTGCATCTCACACCTTGTCCAACCAACGTGCTTCTTATGCGCTTTTCAGGGCGCGCCCCCCACTTCACATGCTCCAACTCGACCTCTTGCCATATGCCAACGCACTTTCCATTAAGATGTTCCCAGCTACACGCCCCTTGCCTTGCCGACTTCTTGCCTTGCTTTCCATGCTAAGGTATCAGGCCTCCAACCCGTGTTCTAAGTGGACACTGCGACGTAGGTACGCACCCGGCCTTGGCTTGTCGGCAAGCCACCTCAACCTTGTGTGTTCTTAAAGCCCACGCAACTAGTTCCTTACCCACGTCTTGCTCCCGCGCTCATCCATTCGCTAAATCTCATGCACACCATGTCAATGACTTGGCACGCCCAATATGTCGTGCTCCCAAGTCATGTCAGTGCCCATGCGCCACTTGAGCCCTTTGGACGAGCTTCCAAGCAAGTTTGAGCTTGGGTGAGTGAGGCAGTTAACCAAAGCCATGATAGGGAACCTTTACAAACTAGAAGAGAGTTCTAAAAGAAATGAAGCAACGGTGGTATCTAAGGAAGTAAATGAACCTACTCATTTATGGCATCAATGATTGGACCATATGAGCGAGAAATGGCAAAGGGTATTGATAAACCATAAGTTACTTCTAGATTTAAAATCTTTGAATTTAATTTTTGCAAGCATTGTGGTTTTGAGAAGCAATGTAGACATAAGTTTAAAACAGGTAGTCATACAAGTAAGTGTATTCTCAATGATTTCTCTAGAAAGGTGTGGGTCTATGTGTTTAATGTATTTAAGTAGTTTAGAGCTTTGGTTGAAAAGACAACTAACAGGTCAATCAAGTGTTTAAGAACATATAATGGAGGCAAGTTCACATCCTTGGAATTTGAAAATTATTGCAAGGAAGTTGGGATCAAAACGACATAAAACCACAGTTTACTATCTAGTAAGTTGGTCACCATCAGTTGCAATAGACTGTAAGATTCCTAAAGACGTATGGATAGGTTTTTCTTGTGATTACTAAATCTTTGGCTATGATGCTTATGCTCTTCAGCATTCTAAGTTGGACCCCAGATCAAAAAAGTGTATCTTTGTTGGTTTTGACAATGGATTTAAAGGATACAAATTGTGTAATCCTATTGCCCACAAAATCATCATAAATAGAGATTTGGATAAGGAAATATATTTGGAACAACTAGAAGGGTTTGTTCAGGATCGCAAAAGAATATTTGTTTGCAAGCTCAAGAAGTCACTGTATGACCTAATGCAGTCTCCCAAGAAATGATAAAAAAAGTTTGATTCCTTCATGGTGAGCCACAATTTTACAAGAAGTGAGTATGACCATTGTGCTTACTTCAAAAGTTTAAATGGCATATTCATTATCTTGGTATTATATGTTGATGATATGCTTGTAGCAAGCAAAATCATGGTTGAGATCAGCAGGTTGAAGGCTCAATTGGCTAGGAGGTTTGATATGAAGGATCTAGGAGTAGCAAAACAAATATTGGGCATAGGAATACATAGAGACAAGAAACATGGTAAGTTGTTGTTATCACAGCAAAGGAATGTGGAGAAGATACTCATGAAATATGAATAATGTGAAAATTGTAAATATCCCTTTGGCTTCCCTTTTTAAGCTTTCTTCGAGCCTATGTCCTAGTAATAAAGAAGAAAATGATTATATGTCTCGTGTACCTTATGCTAAATACAGTAGGAAGTCTAATGTATACGATGGTATGTACAGGACCAAATATTTCACAAGCAGTTGTTGTTGTCATTAGGTACATGACAAATCCAGATAGAAAGCATTCGACAACAGTGAAATGGGTGCTTTGCCATCTTAAAAGCACAAGTGATTACTGTATCACCTATAACAGATGCAGTGATTCAGTTTGTGGATATGATGATTCAGATTTTACATGTGAAAATGAGATCTACTTCAAGTTTTGATGGAGTTTGAGAAAGTCCAAACACAAGAAAAATATGCTGACATGTTTACAAAACCAATAGTGTAAGAGAAGCTGCAGTAATGTTTGGCTTCTCTGGGTTTGCAGAAAAGGTGATGAATGGGTTTGGGCAAGGTATCAAGTAAATTGTTGTCAAAGTAGAGATTGTTAAAATTGTGACGACAATTAACCCAAGTTGTTAGTGGGCAGTTCACGTAAGGGTGACCATTAATTCTTGTAACTATGGAAGCTATGATTAAAGTATTATATATTTGTAAGCACCAAGAAGCAAAGATAAAGAGTTGTAAACCTACTGTTGGTGATTGTAAATCTATATTATTGAGCAATTAAAATGACAATATCTTGAGCCATGGATGTTTCCTTGACAAACTGTTGATGATTGTAAATCTATATTATTGAGCAATTAAAATAAGAATATCTTGCCCATGGATGTTTCCTTGACATATTGTCCAGGTTTTACCAGGTAAATGTATTGTGTCTTGTCTAAATGCTGTTGTCTTATTCAATTATTTTCCGTTGAATATAAGATTGTGGGCTCACGGTTCCCAACACTTTCATAAATATGTGGTATGGAATTTGGGCAGCCATGGGAACTGCATTTACCTAATTTGCATTCCCATTTGGGCAAGTTAAAAAACTCCACAAAATAATTAACCATGCTGAAAAGCAACTTTGGCTTCCACGGAGATTATAATCAACTACGCAATTTCATAAACATTTCTAAATTTTCAAAAGCATCAACTTGCTGTTCAAAGTTTGGTACTTAAAAAGTCATGTCAACAACATCAAACCAAGGCTTGGGGATAGCATAGTACCTGCTGCAGTGCCTATGAAGGCACTGCAATAGGAATCCTTCATAGTGAGCACCAGCCGAGTTTCATTGAGCAGGGAAGAGCTGTTATTGATGTCCTCCAAGGCCAACTCAATGGCCTGTTTCGCTACTCTTCCCATCGTGGTATTGTATGCCAGAAGAGCGCCCACATTCACAGTAGCGGGAGGACGAGGAGGCGACCCCATGGGAACGTTGCTGCTCAATCCATTTTCATTTCCATGTACACAAATACATGAGTTGGAGATGATAAGTATGCAAAAACCCAATACTACCAAGTTGAAATGATTGCCCACAGATAACATATCTTTTATTGTTTCAAAGATCTCTGGTACATGTGGCTTTATCAGCTCGCTCTATTTCTGTAAGTAACTTCGAACTTGCCTTGGCTTGAGACAAGCTGTTCATACATTTATAGTTACTCAATGGATTACATGATGCTGATGAATCAATCCGGAGGGTTTCCTGAGTAATTTTTCCCCGCCACCCAATCAAGCAGACTAATATAATCTAATCTGTAGTTAAATATGCCCAAGAAGAGGCTTTCAAGCCATCCATCCTAAGGAGGCGACATTGGCAGCAGAAAAAGCAAAATTCCTTATTCTCGTCAGACAGTTCTACTATTCTTGTTCCACTTTTCCTTTCCGGGGCAGGGATTGGGTATGTGTTGTTTTCCTTTTGGGGATAGGAGATACTTTTGGTGCAAGGGGTGGTGGTAATAGTGTTGATTGTCTTTTTAGACTTTGATGCAGACAAGATTCAGAATTTTGACCATGGAAGTTTATAATTTCAAGAACACATTTTTTTATACTATATTACAGGATAGGTAATTAGTATTTTTTAATGATAATTAAAATTTGTAATTTTAATAAGTTTTTTAATATAAAAGATGATTTAGAAATTTTATTTTTAATTTATAATTTTATGTTCAAAATTAAACAACTCAATTTTATATATTTTTTTATTTAATGGGTAAAAAACATGGAATCATTTGAGAACTATATTTTATATACTAGATAATTTAAATTTTTTATTAGTTGGAAGATATTAATGAGTTAGAAGGTGGTAAAATAGAGGCTGACAAAACTAAAGTTATTGTCATATTTTGTATAATAATAGCAGCTTGGAAGAAGTGACTTCTTACAAATACCTTGGGATTGATATCCATCACAAGCTTAACTAAAACTACAACATCAAGAAAGGGATCAATGGAGGGTGGAAGGTTTATTTTGGTCTTAAAACAATTGTAAGTGAGCAAACCTTGTGATGTCGAATAAAAAGGAATTGCTCTTTGGAACTCTCGCCACTCTTGTTCTCTTGTATGGATGTGAAGTTTGGCGTCATAGCCTCTCTAAAGAATCTTGGAGAAGGATTGAACAATTCCAAAAGTGCCACTATAACTTACAATCTAAAAATTAAAAGCAACACGCCATATCCTATTCTCCTTATTGAAATGTGTATTTCTCCCATTGAGAGCATATATATGATTAGGTACCTAATGTACAAAGAAAATAAAATAACTTCGAGACCAAAGAATTATGAGAATTGCTTTAAATTCTAGTCAATACCACCTAAGACTCAAGTGAGGTTGGCATAAAAATGTCATGTCTTAGTTGAAGACGTGGAAGATTGACAAAAATGTCACTTCAAATGCAAAATATAGATTTTATTGAAAATAGTATTACTTTGAAATTCAATGAGAAGTTATGGTGTGATGAAAATTTAGACGATAAAAGAAAAATAAGATATTACAAGGTGGTCATTAATCATTATCTTGAAGATCAAAATTATCATTTTGTTTTAACTAGTGTAAAGAAGAAGATCGACATATTTAAAATAAAAACAAACTCTCATGAGCTGCATAGTGAAACATGGCATTGGACCTTTCCTAAAATTTTATGGGCTGAAAGGATATGCCATCATTATGAGACTACGAGTCTTGATGATAAAAAACACTTCATCTTAAATTGCTCTTGGTACACCCACTTAAGATTTAAGTTTCAAAAATTTGTGTTACAATACAAACCTACCCAGCCTTCTAGCTCATCGAAATTATAGTAATTAAGGAACGCTACTCACCAAGTATTTTGAGCATAAAAATAAAACTCAACTAAGCAGTTCCTTACTTTTCTTTCTTAAGGTCTTACAAACCGAAATTGGTCTTAGTGTGCATTAACCACCACCACCATCGTCATCATCATTAAGAGAAGAAGTTAAAGTAATAATAAATTAAATAAATATTAAAAATAATAATAAATTATTTATTATTTTAAATTTATATTATTTTATTTATTAAATTTTGAAAATTAAAAATCGCAAAATTTTTAATTCAGGGTAAAGTTAAAAATTGAAAAAGTAATTCAATTATAAGTTGAATAAAAAAATTAAGAAAGTAATGTGAAATCCTAAAAACATAACACTTTTATAAAACATGTCACTTTAATAAAGTAATTATCTTAGTACACATTAAAATTGATCACATCAAAATCAAAACATTATATGGAAAGTAACAACACATTAATTATTTTTGTTTTTATCACACAAAAAGAAAACTACTTTTTTTTTTTTAATCGAAAAAACTGTTCCTTGGTATTCATTGAATCAAAGGAACCTTTTACATATTTAGTCAATACAGAAAAAGAAAAAGAAAACAAAGACATTATATGGAAAGTAACAACACATTAGTTATTTTTGTTTTTATCATACAAAAAGAAAACAAAGACATGTGAAAGTTGCCACATAAAACTTTTGGAAAATTCATATTAAATGTTTATAGTTTAATTTTTTTTATTTTAAAAATTAAGTCAAACTCTATGATATATATATTTTTTAAATACAAAAAATAAATTTAAAATTATATTTTATAAATATTAAAATGCTTTATAAAAATATATAACATGAAATTAAATTAATGCTAAATCAAAACATAACATTTTAACTTACAAATGAAAAATATAATCTATAATTTTAGATAAACTTAAAAATAGTATTTTTTATTTAATTTATAAATAATATAAAGATAAACAGAAAAATGACGGACCAACATAACATCTTAACTTACAAATAAAAAATATAATTTATAATTTTACATAACCTTAAAAATAGTAATGTTTTATTTAATTTATAAATAATAAAAAGATAAACATAATATTGACGGACCATCTCCTCGCACTATCTTTCCATGGACCACTTTATACCTCAAAGCATTAGCCATGAGCTTAATGCTTGCACTTAGTTTTCAAAGATTTATATTAAAAAATTAAAGAACCTTCTTGAGTGTGGGTCCTAAAGTAAAATTTTATGTTTTAAAGAGAAATTTAGCATGTGCCCTAGCCTAGGTTTGACCATGACAACATTCGTGAGGTCATTTCTTATCTAGGAATTTTCTTAGGTATACATTTGATTTTGGAAAACAATGGCGATCTTATTAGTTTTAACTTGCTCAATTCAACATTGTTAAATCTATCTTTAATAGATTTTTTTATCAAGCTTTTTTTGGTTTTTCGAAATCTAAGGTTTCAGTTGCCTTTAGAGTTTAGAGGTCGCCATGGTGTAATGGTTGTGGTAGATCGTCTGATGCTCAAAAATTAAGGGGTTGGTTTCTATGAAATTGAGGATGAAATCCAGGAGAGGTGAAACCCTCGGACAAACCAAGAAAATCCAAAAATAGTTGGCGGGGTGTTTTTTATAGGGATAATGGGCTTCTGGGTTTGGGGGTCATTGTTAGATAGAAGTCTGGGATGTTTTCACTTGGGAACAAAAATCTCGTGTGGTCGCTACCCAAGGTCTCCTGAGTGCATGAACCTTTGATACTAACTTCCTGGGATTATGGGAAATATCTGACCTTTGACGTTTTGTCTGGGAACAATCATTCTAGGGTGTTGGGGTTTACTAGGTGATCTTTGCAATGAAGCTTATGACCTCGTCTAAAGAAAACAGGGTTCTGTGTTTAGAAACCAATGGGGTTTTAGCCCAATTAAAATTCGGCCCGGAACAAAATAGGCGGTGGTAGTCTTGCCTTGTAATAATTTGCACCACCCTGAAGTTGAGTAAGCTGCCAACAAGCTAAGGCAACTACCTTTTTGAGAAAATCATTCTGGGTTTGTCGTGTTCTGGGCTATTGTTGGTGTTTCAGACATACAAAAAACCTTTGTCATCTTACAACTGTTGTCGATCAACATTTCGAATGTGGTGGATACCAAATCCACACATCGTTGGGGACATATGTCGCCGAAGCACACACATCCCGTGCAAGGTGGTGCGGATGGTGGGGGTAAAACATCCACAAAATTCTATGCCCAGAAGAGCCACGAGGAGGATATCACTGACCAACAAGCGCTTTCACAAGATTATGTCCCTCCGGCAATGGGGGATTCCAGTCACCCAAACAATGTAGAAGTTCTTTTGGTGGACTCGATGGTGGCTTTCCCCTATTTAAACACTATAAATGGTCCGAGGAAGGAGGAATCTAGGACCTATAATAGAAAGCCTCTCCCTCGTTGGAACAAAACACGTTACAAAAAATGGAAGCTTCAAAAAGATGAGGATAGTATGTCTCTGAGTCGTCGTGTGGGGCTGGAGGAGATGGTGGGCATGACTCTGAGGGGTCTCATAGGCAAATTCATTTATAAAGCCATGAAGACCAACGAGATAGAATCATGGGCGGCAAGCATATGGGGCCCCATCTTGGGATACTCCCCAACTATCTATGTATTGCAGAAGGGATGGTTCGGCTTTATTTTTTGAACAGAGGAACACACAACCTTCATACTAGACTCTACATGGATGCGAGGACAAGGAAGCCTCATGCTCCGGAGATGGAACTATGAGTTCGACTTGGCTACAAAAAGGTTAAGGTTCAGACACATTTGGGTCTTGATGCCGGATTTGCCTCTCTATTTTTTGAAACCGAGAAGCACTAATGGCTATTGGAAATTTTCTGGGTCGATTCATATTCCTGGATGAGGGCATGTTGCACGGCATCGACCGGAGGACTGGAAAAAATCTGGTGGAAATAGACATAAATTTGGGTTCAGGGAGAAGATGGTTATAAACTGGCAGGATCAAATTTTTACACAAACCTTGGATTACTGGGGCATCCCATTTTGATGCTCCAGATGCCAAGGGACTGGACATCTATGGAGACAATGTTGTTCATCTGCCTCGAAATCGAACAATGGCTCTTCTTCAGCTGAAGCATGGTCCTCGAAGGACTCTGGTGAAGAAAGCCAAAACCTATTGGACTCTCGGTTCATTCCTTGGCCTCGGCCAGACTCGGCTATGCTGGTGGACCAACCCTTCCTATGTAAGCTGCACCATCTAAACCCATTTTTTGTATCCACTTTAAATCCAAAAGGTTGTGATTTTGTGAAATCCCTGGAAGTGAAAGGTGATACAGTGCAAGAACAAGCTCTTGCAGGTAGTTCCTTTTTCTATAGGGGGTAACTAACCCTTCACCGACAAATATCGATTATGCTCGAAAGGTGTGCACCTCCCCCTCCATGCGATCCCCTGGTCCATTTAAAAAGGACATTGTTTTTGCAGGAGGCCCTGAAATATCTGAAACTCATGAGGGGGAATCAAGATACAAGTGGGCTCATCTTCCAAATGCATAATTGCAGGGATTGGTATTCTTGAGACCAGAGTTAGCATCGGTTACGTTGAGGAAGAGGAACCCTCTCCATCTCCATCTGCACCATCAATGGTTTTTCCTATAACCGTCAATTGTCAAGACCTAGGAAAGGTCTCATTAAAATACCATTCGCTCATAATTTTCACGGGTCCAAGCCATAGGGGTCTCCCGATTCCTTCCCTGGAACAGCTCGAGGCCGACATCCCTCCTTTGGTCTGTCTTAAGGCTTCTCCACTTCATCCTTCCAAAAAGGGGGCCTACATGGGGGGAATCAAAACAGACTTCTCATCCATTAAAACTCGCAGTGCAAGAAAAGTCAAGAAGGGCCCATATATTGGGCCGGGGGAAAAAGAACCTATTCCACTACCACATCAGAAATCTGCAGACTCCAGGGTGCTTAGAGATATTAAAGCCCTTGCCAGAGTTCCAAAATGAAAATCACATCTATCAACATTCGTGGAGTGAAGGACCTCTTAAAGCAGCTTACCCTTCAGAGAATCATGGAGAGGGACCTTCTAGAAATGATATTTCTACAAGAAACAATGGTTTCGGCACAACTAGCTTGCCTTTTTTTTTCTTCTGAAAATTAAACCCGACTGGGAAGTGGCATCAGTAGATGTTGTGGGTCTATCAAGGGGACTTTTGGTGGCCTGGGACCCCAAAATAGCAAAGCTAAAAGCTTATTCAGTGTCTACATGGATCTTACTAACAGGTCACATAATGGACTTCCCAGAGGAAATCAACCTTATAAATGTGTATGGGTTGTACAAATGCAAAGAACAGTTTTGGCACAGAGTGGGGTCTGAAGGCACTTTTTCTCTCCTTAATCTGATGTTGGCAGGTGATTTAAATTTCACCAGGTCGACATGTGAAATCAAGGGGTCAAAAGCAAAAGCGGATCCTTTGTGTAATTATTTTGTGGAACTAATGGATGAGGCACATGTGGTGGATGTGGATTCGGCTCCTCCGGCTCCTACCTGGTCTAATGGCAGGCTCGGCACAGAACGAGTGGTAAAGCGACTTGACAGATATCTGCTGAGTGAAACATTGATGGGTAAACTATTGAATTACAGGTCATGGGTGGACCGGTCCAAACTTTCAGATCACCACCCTATCTACCTGGAATTTGAGATGGGCACTTCGGGCCCCTCGAGACCTTTTAAATTCAACCATGAATGGCTAAAGGCGGAGGGCTACAAAGAACTGATTGCAAAGATCTGAAATGCGAATGATTATATGTGTGATCTATCTCCCATGGATTTACTAACAGAAAAGTTAAGCAGGCTTAAACTGGAGACAAAGGCATGGGTAAAGGCGCATGTAGCTGCAGACCAAAAGTCACTAAGGGACATTGAAATAAGGATTGGAAATTTTTTTGAGAAAACCAACCTGGGGGCGTGTAACCAAACTGAAAAAGACCTCCTTCTGAGCCTGGAAAAGGAGAAATCCAAAATTCTCTAGATTGCATATGAAAAGGAAAGATTAGCTAGCCGCATGATTTGGCTAGAGGTAGGTGATTAGAATTCAAATTTCTTCCATAATTTCACGGGCCACAAAAGAAACATAAACTCCATATGGGCGGTGAAATGAAGAGAGGGCCTATTAATAAAGGATCAAGAAGGTATAGTGTTGGAAGTGTTGTCTGCCGTTTGCACACCAGCAACAAAAATCAATTGAAAGTTGTCTCCTCACTTGAGAAAGTGGGAGAGGTGTGACCTTGGGGGCAAGCACGGAGCTAGGTACTGTCACCTATGCCTAGCTCCTTCGTTTAGGCTAACTCCTAACGAAGCCAAGGGGGGTAGTCCCTAACAAAGAGTTTTCTATGGCTCAATGTTTAAGTTAAGTTTTAGATGTTTTGGATGCAGATGGGTGTTGTTTAGGAGCTATTATGATGAAATATGTTTGTTTATTATGAATTCTAAACACAAGACAAAGCAATCCACGTTGCTATCACAAGAATTAAAAGATAGACAATAATTTGAGAACTCACGAAATGATAAAGCATTCACAGATATAACTTATAATCAAAACATCCAATGGACAAATGGCCCAGATTATCAATAGTGCGTAAAAGGTAGAACCAGTGCCTATGGAGTCAACTTATCAGAGATGCTTCAAGTGTAAATATGATGTGAATCCAAAAATGATGCCAACGAATGTTAGGTTTTACAAGTGCTCTTGGTGGGTTTTAAAAGTTTTTTATTGGTGATCTTTGCTTACGGTAGCTGGATGTCCTAACTGGAAATACCTTCAGTGGCTCCGTTCAAAGACATGACGGACCTGTCTGGGGTCACAGGTAAGTGTTCAATAACTTAACTACCTGTGCCCAGATTGGGTTGCCCGGCGCCCACACTTGGAATTTGCCCACATGCCTCGGTATTTAAACAAAACAACGCCGATGCGTTGGTTTATGGGGAAAAGTTTTAATTAAGTTACTCTTTAAGGTTTAAAGATCCAGTGTCGTTTCTGGGAATTTCGATCTAGGATCGGTCAGAGCATACTTCAGCAAGGAGGAGAGGAGTTAATTAATTAAAAGGATGTGTGTTGAAAGTTTTATTAAGTCGATTAATTAGACTCTCTGACAGAGAGCGCTCTTGACCCCGTCTTATGACAGTGGTTCAAGAGACTTAGCTAATCTAGATGAGACGAATGCATGGATTATGCAAACCTAGGATGCTTTCCGATAGAGAGTGCTCTTGACTTGTGTTTTTGCAAGTTCAAGAGTCTTACTTAATAGTTAATTGATTAAACAAGCACAACAATTAAGATGAAAGTGGTTGATGAAACTCTCCGACAGAGAGCACTCTTGATCCACCTTATGGTGAGATTCAAGAGATTTAAGCAATTGATTTACTTAGGAAGATAAACAATTAGAACTTGAAGTAATCAACTCATTCAATGCATTAGATGTGATGGATTAATAATTAATATTCTAAGCATAAGACGCAAATGATGATTTAAACAAGCACATCTAATCTAAGCATGTGAAAGATGGACACAACACAATCCTCCCCAAATGGGGGGGGATGGGAGTGGGGACTTAAAAACCCCACTCAAACAAAAGATCTTTATTAAACTTTATACAATGTGCCTTAAGGATTTTAATCCTTGAGAGGACTTTTTAGATAAAAGCAAAACAACTCTATTAAGTATTAGGATTTGTAAAAAAAAAGAATGCTTTTACTTGAAACTTTGAGATCCTTCTGAAACCTGTGAAAAGGGAAAGGATAAGAAGTTTGAAGAGAGCAAAAACAACAAAGGGAAGAGGACTGAAACAAAAGAAAATGAGGGAAAGAAGGCAAGAAAACCAAGAGAGGGTCAAAACCAAAGAAAGGAAAGAATGGGGCAGCCGACTATGAAGCTAAAGGATGATAAGAATCGAAGAAAACGGGGCAGCGAAAGAGAAAACAAATGGCTGTCATAAAAATTACAAAACAGGACAGCGAACAAAAAGTGGAAGAAAATGCCAATAACAAGGTTGAAGAAGGCCCAAAAACTAGGGCAAAAAGAGGCAAAAAAGAAAGGAAGACTAGGCCACACTAGGGCTGTCCAAAAAGAAGAAAAGGGAAGGTGAAAGAGAGCAATAACGGGGCAGCGATAAAGAAGAGGTAAAAAGGGCAAAGGAAAGTAACTTGTAGAAAGGGGATTAAGAAGAGGAACAAAGGAAGGTCTTTTGCAGCTTATTTATTTAAATTTTTACCAACTTTCCCGCTTAACCTGTCATGAAAATTGAGAAACCAACAAGCTTCTTTCTTGCAAAAATGGCAGATTAGACAATACAATACATTATGAAATTACAATTTAATACTTGCACAAGATGGGACTTTGGTACTACTTCAAGTATTAAATAGAATTAGATCTAAACCTTCGTAAGATGAGCTTTTAACAAAGGAAATTCTTAGATCTACAATAACAAGAGATATAAATATGAGATTTAATGCTTAGATCTACTTGTTATAAAACATAGAATCAAAGTAACTGGAAAGTAAAATTTTGTTTTCAGGGGTGAATGTAAAAAATGGAACCACTTGGATCTTTGAATCTCTGAAACCACCCTAGATCTCAATCAGTATGCAGCTGCCAGAAACTTGTGCTTGACTCCGAGAAAAGTAGATGCAACTTAGCTCATCCTTTTACTCGGTACAATGGAGTGATCTGCAATCAAAGACTTGTACGCTTGCCAAAACAAGGGATTAGAACATGTACTTTTTACTACTATGAAGCACAAAAAGCATGAGATATAACTGAATAAAACAATGCTCTTTATAAATTTTGAAAAGTAAATAAGTAAGTAGATAACTTGAAACTACAAATATCTACTCTTATGTTCTTGTATAAGCCCTCTAAAGCATTTATAATTACCCACATATTAACAAACAAAAGTAAGATTGAAATTGTCTCACCTCATAAATCAGAGCACATGAATCCAGAATCCACACCACATGAGCCTCCAAAGCCTTTATTTATTCAAAATGGTTGCATAAGAGCAACAAGTATTACAATAATTCACCAGAGGTTCTTTGCATCAATCATCCACCCTGATAGAGCTGAAAGAGCCTCTATTTATATAATGAGAGAGTGCTAAAACCCTAAAACGAAACCTCATAACCTGACCAGCCTGGCCACCTAACAAAGAAGCCAGACCTAAATCAGAGAACCGGGAGTGAGGGGAGGCTTCCACCCAGGCAAGGCATCCCCACTCCAACCCTTAACACTGAAATCAACCATCAGATGAAGCCACACGTGTGGAAGGCGCAACCAGGAGAGAGAGGGGTGTGAGCTGTTGAAGGAGGCATTGTAATGTTGGTAAACCCACCTTTTAGGTCTGGAAGCAGCCTCTGCTAGGTTTGGGAAGCCTATTGATGGTGTAAGCTTCAGTCTTCACCTCGATCAAATCACCATACCAATGAGTGCTCTCCATCTCATTCTTTAGCTGGAGATGACATGTCTGCTAACTGATAATAAAAGAATTGCTCACTTAATGCTGACTGGAGCTGAGTTATGATAACTCCAATCATCATAAATGCCCAATGAGATGTCATTTAGCCTTTTATTTCGCCGAATTTGGATTAATTTGGAGAGTTTTAATTTTCTCCAAAATAATCAATTTTTATTAAAAATTCATTTTTTTTCCTCAAAACTGACTTTTTTGAGAAAAAAGGCATTATGTGTCCGATCGATGATCCGAAAGTTGGTTCTGACTGGCTGGCCAATCAAGAATGATTTTTGGCTTAAGGTTAGAGCCTTCAATCACTGAATTCAAAGTCCGGATGACTGATTTATTACAAACGGGTTTTTTCCATTTAATTTATGGAAAAATTAACCCAAAAACTTAGGAAAATAATTAAAAAAATTTAAAAATAATTCTTTCCCCGTTCGAAAAAAGATTTTTTCGAAATTTTTTTATATGTCCAGATGACTTAGGACATGACCATGATCTACCTAAATAATGCCTAGTAGATTTATAACACCTAGTTGGGCTCTAATAACCCCCCAAGGCCCAGAATTTGTTAGGAACCCATGTCAATCATTCTCTTTACCGTGTTAGTATATTGTTGTTGGACGCATATGCTTTGTAAGTCATCCCATAGTAATTGTTGATCCATAGTTTGTGTTATTGTTGTTGGGCGCATATGCTTTGTAAGCCGCCTGTAGTATTTGTTGATCCATAGTTTATATTGGCCCATGGTTTTGACCCATAGTATTGGCGCCTATTTTTAGTATATAAGTGTGTGTTGAGGCCAAGGAAGGCACCGTGAAGTTATTTGTATTGAGCTTGCTCAAAGGAGGTTGCCCCCTCGAAGTGGCCTGTGATTAATATAAAAGTGATTTTGATTTCTGCTGCTATATCGTGTATTTTGATTAATTATTTGCTGCAAGGTCCTCACATCTGGTATCAGAGCACTTTCTTGGGCTCGTTGGGTGAAATTTCTGCCCAAATTTTTTTCTCGCTTCTGTTGCAGGTTCGGATCTCGGAATAATCCCTATCTGCTTAACTGTGGGAAGTACTTGGGCATAAGCCCTAAAACTCATTATGGCCCATTGAGAGGACCTGCCAGCAAAAAGCGCAACGACCCCTACCTGATTGACTAGTTCCCACCCGTGAGGTAAACCAAGAGCTGTCGTTTGTGGCCAAGCGGTTATCAGTTTTACCTGAGCCGTGGAGTGAGGGGTACTACCCCAATACACAAGCCGTCAAACAACATTGGTGGCCGAGTGAATCCCTTGAACCGATAGGAAGCTGCACATACCTAGGGTCCATATCTATTTTCAGTTGCACAATTGTAGATTTCCTCTGTCCAGAACTGTTGCCGGTCAGTTCCGCACCGTTACAGATCCATTTTTTACCGCTCACTTCCGTGTCGTTGCAGATTCCACTGTTTTCGATCACTTTCGCGCCGTTGTAGATCCCTTCCTGGGGAAAAAAAAGTATAAAATTCTGTTTTTCAGCCATATCTCCTTGGTTTCAACTCTGTTTTCCCTGAAAGTTCACTAACACCTCTGCAATTCCATTCTGCATATTTCATTCCTGAAGACCCTATCCCAAATTCCACTTCCCAAGACCCGAAATCCCACATTTGTCTATTTTTAGGGTTTGCCATAACTCCTTCGATTTTCACCCAAACGCCTTCAAATTTTGCCACCGTATTCATTTCCTCATTCTGCTTCTTGTACCTCTCTACCAAATTTTCTCATTCTTTCACCCCGCTCCTAAAATCCCCATTTTTTGCTTCCCTGTCCTTTCGACAGTGTCCAAAACTTACTCAAACCGAAATTACCCTTCCGATTTTTTCCCAAATCCATATTTTTCTCTACTGAAACAGTTTCTGTTTTTGTTTTTCTACCCACTCCCCCGAAAAAAAATAATAATTCCTAGTTATGGTTGTCACCCGCACAGGAGCAAAAACCATGGAGGAAGCACTTGCAGCCATCCAAGCCAAACTCCAGGAACTGGATGAAAAATTTCTCGGTCTCCATCTTGAGCATTCAGCTATGAACACCAGGCGACAGTCCGAGTCTTCATCAGACAATGGGTTCTCTTCTTCCAACAATTTTCGCGGTCCGAAGCTAGTTTCCTCGCTTCAATGGTACTGATCTGACTGGATGGATCTATCATGCAGAACAGTACTTCAGTATTCATAATACTTTTGATGTCAACAAAGTTCCACTTGCCTCCTTTCATTTGGAATAGGAAGCTCTTCAATGGTATCGTTGGTACCTCAAGGCTCATGAAGAGCCAAAATGGCCTGATTTTTGCCAGCTCCTTTTGCAACGCTTTGGTCCTAGTACTTTTGATGACTTCACAGGAGCTCTCACTAAACTTCGCCAAATTGGCACTATCAAAGAGTATCAAACTGAATTTGAGAAACTAGCTAATCACACTGAAGGATTACCTGATGACTTCTACCGGAGTTGTTTTATCAGTGGTCTAAAGGATGCAATTCGCTCTGAGGTCAAAATGTTCAGTCCCAACACAAAATGATGGAAGCCCTGGGTTGGCTAAGTTGGCAGAAGACAAGCTGGCAGCCCAACAACGCTCCAAATCCTCTTTTGTTCCCTTCTGAAATATGGGTTCTCAACGACCTCCTGTTCCGCCAGCTCCTCGCTCACTTCCAATGAAGCATTTGTCTGAAACAGAGATGCAGGCACGCAGAGAAAAAGGGCTTTGTTATAATTGTGATGAGAAATTCCATCAGGGACATCGATGTGTTCAACAAAAGCTCTATCTCTTGAATGTGGATTCTCCACCTGCCTCTGAAATTGGTGAAGAAGCTCCCGATACAATGGATGCTCCGGTTGACATTCAGGAGCCGCCTACTGACCCTCCATCTTAGGACGACCAGCCTGAGATATCCCTCCATGCTTTAGCTGGAGTCACTGCCCCCCAAACAATGCGGGTACGCGGTTACTTCAAGAAGCTTCCTCTTACAATACTCATTGATTCTAGCAGCACTCATAATTTCATTAACCCTTGAATCGCTAAACAAGTTGATTATTTTATCCATCCTTGCTCCAACTTTGAAGTCATGGTTGCCAATGGGGGCACCTTACCTTGCAAAGGGAAGTGTCGTAATGTGCGTATCTCTATGGGAGATTATAACCTCCGCTCTGACATGTTTGCATTGACCTTAGGCAGATGTGATGTGGTTTTGGGCGCTCAATGGCTGCGCACACTTGGCCCCATATTATGGGATTTTGCTGAACTTTGGATGCAGTTCTCCCCCGATGGACACAAACACACATTGAAAGGATTACAACCAGGGTCTCTCAGCATCATCAGTTCATTTCGCATGGAAAAAATCCTTAAGAAGAGTTCCCATGGTGTCATCGCTCAGCTCCATTCCATTCAAATGCAACCATTAGTGGCCCCCACTAATCCTTTGGATCTCCAACAAATTCTGGATCGATATATAGGTGTTTTTGCTGAACCAGTGGGACTTCCCCCTTCACGACCAGAGGACCATCATATTCAGCTCCTTCTTGGAAGCATTCCTCCCAACATCAGGCCCTATTGCTACCCATTTCACCAAAAAACAGAGATTGAACTCCTCGTTAGGGACTTACTGAATCAAGGTATTATTCGCCCAAGCACAAGTTCCTTTTCTTCACTAGTTCTTCTTGTCCACAAAAAAGATGGGTCATGGCGCCTCTTCATTGATTTCCGAGCACTTAATCACCTCACCATCAAGGATAAGTTTCCAATTCCTGTTGTTGATGAGCTTCTTGATGAGCTTCATGGTGCTCAATTTTTCTCCAAGTTGGATCTTCGCTCTGGGTATCATCAAATTCGGGTTCATGAGGATGATATCCCTAAAACAGCTTTCCGTACACATGATGGCCACTATGAGTTTTTGGTCATGCCCTTTGGTCTCACTAATGCTCCTTCCACATTCCAGGCCTTGATGAATAAAATATTCCGACCCTATTTGCGGAAATTTGTTCTGGTATTTTTTGATGATATCCTCATCTACAGTAAAACATGGGCTGAACATCTCCAGCATCTGGCTCTTGTAATGCAACTTTTCTCTGATCATCATCTCCATGCCAAAAAGTCTAAATGTGTTTTTGTTCAAAAGGAAGTTGAGTATCTCGGGCACATTATCTCTGCACAAGGGGTTCATGTGGATCCTGCCAAAATCGCTACCATGAACAATTGGCCGCCTCCTAAGACACTCAAGAGCCTTCATGGTTTTTTGGGGTTGACTGGCTACTACCGCAAGTTTGTCAAGGATTATGGGAAGATTGCAGCTCCATTAACTTCTCTGTTGAAAAAGGATGCTTTTACATGGACACATGTTACTGAGTGTGCATTTGACAAGCTGAAACAAGCTATGTGTACTACACATGTTCTAGCTATACCCGATTTTTCCAAGCCCTTCACTATTGAGAGTGATTCTTGCGGCAATGGACTTGGTGCTATTCTCCTTCAAGATGAACACCCCATTGCGTTCACTAGCAAAGCCCTTTCCGGTAAGAATTTAGCTGCCTCTACATATGAGAAGGAAATGATGGCTATTTTGCATGCAGTACAAAAGTGGCGACCCTACCTCTTAGGGAATCATTTCTGCATCAAGACTGATCATCAGAGTCTGAAATATTTCCTAGAACAGCGTGTATCCTCCCCAGCACAACAGAAATGGGTTAGCAAACCCATGGGTTATGACTATGAGATCACTTATAAGAAGGGTAAGGACAATATTGTGGCGGGTGCCCTTTCTCGCACATTTGATGACCAAGGTTCTCTTTCCGCTATTTCTATGCCTGTTCCAAATTGGTTGCAATCGGTTCAACATGGTTATGTCAATGACTCATCATTATCTCAAATCATCCAATGCTTGGACAACAACCCTTCTGCTGTCCCACATTACTCTTGGGATGGTGCTTCACTGAGATACAAGGGTCGTCTGGTGCTTCCCCAGAACACAGTTCTTCAACAAGCTATCTTCTATGAACTCCATGCTTCTCCGTCAGCTGGGCACTCTGGTTTTCTCAAAACATATGAATGGGCACGGCGCAACTTCTTTTGGCAGGGCATGAAAAGGACAATTCAACAGATGGTGGCTGAATGTGATACCTGCCAGCGCAATAAGGGTGAAACAACACCCCTTCCGGGATTGCTCGAACCCTTGCCCATACCTACCCGGATCTGGATAGATATTTCTATGGATTTCATTGAAGGGCTCCCTAAATCTGGAGGGAAGACTATGATTTTGGTTGTGGTTGATCGCCTCTCCAAATATAGTCATTTTTGTGCTCTCAGCCATCCCTATACAGCCTCCTCCATTGCTCAAATTTTCCTGGACCAGATCTTTCGTCCTCATGGAATGCCTTCTTCCATTGTCTCGGATCATGATGCGACTTTCACTAGTCATTTTTGGACAGAACTCTTTCACCACACTGGCACCAAACTGAAGATGAGTTCAGGTTATCACCCACAAACGGATGGTCAGACTGAAATTATCAATAAATGCTTGGAAACTTATCTTCGTTGCTTCTCCTTTGAGCAACAACATCAATGGGCAAAGTGGCTCCCTCTCGCTGAATGGTGGTACAATACCTCTTACCACACTGCCTCTAAAATGACTCCATATGAAGCAGTTTATGGTTAGGCACTGCCTGTTCTTCTTCCTTACACCCCCAGCAGTTCTCCAGTTCAGGCAGTTGACGCGGTCCTTCGAAACCGCGATGAGGTTCTTCGCATTTTGCGCGAAAATCTTCACATGGCAAGAAATCGCATGAAGCAACAAGCTAATCAGCACCGTTCTGATTTGAATCCGGTGATATGGTCTTTCTTCGTCTCCAGCCTTACAAGCAATCCTCACTAAAACTCAAAGGGTGTCATAAGCTCGCTCCAAAGTTCTATGGGCCATATAGGATTCTTCAGAAGATTGGGTTTGTTGCTTATAAATTGGAACTTCCGCCTTCTTCCTGCATTCATCCAGTATTTCATGTCTCTTGTCTGAAGAAAGTTCTTGGCACCAACATCAAAGGCCAAACTATTTTACTAGAAATGGATAATGAAGGATCCATATTTTTGGAGCCGGAGGCTGTCCTCAATAAGCGCACTTGTTAGCTTCGCTCTTGCTCTATCACAGAGGTCTTAATTCAATGGCACGGAATGCAGCCCGAGGATGCTACGTGGGAACCACTCCTTCAGATTCAACAACAATTTCCACATCTAAAGCTTTGAGGACAAAGCTTTTTCTAAGGGGGAGGGGACGTTAGGAACCCATGTCAATCCTTTTCTTTACCGTGTTAGTATATTGTTGTTGGACGCATATGCTTTGTAAGTCGTCCCATAGTAATTGTTGATCCATAGTTTGTGTTATTGTTGTTGGGCGCATATGCTTTGTAAGCCGCCTGTAGTATTTGTTGATCCATAGTTTATATTGGCCCATGGTTTTGACCCATAGTATTGGCGCCTATTTTTAGTATATAAGTGTGTGTTGAGGCCAAGGAAGGCACCGTGAAGTTATTTTGTATTGAGCTTGCTCAAAGGAGGTTTCCCCCTCGAAGTGGCCTACGATTAATATAAAAGTGATTTTGAGTTCTGCTGCTATATCGTGTATTTTGATTAATTATTTGTTGCAGGGTCCTCACAGAATTCAACATCGGGCATTCCAGCTTTGGAGGAAGTGGGAGAAAACCTCGTCAATTATACTCGGCTGAAGGCAAAGCATAATTGTCAGGGGCAAAAAACTCCCTGGAATGCCTTATTTGAGATTCCACGTCTCAGGAGACTGAACCACTCAAAAAATACTTTACTAGCACATTTTATTACAAACCCTGCGGGGCCATGGTCAAAATTATTTAAATAAAAAACTGGCTAGCCAATATTGGCTAGACACAAAGGCGGATCAACTGATACACTGGAATCAAACTTTGAAAAAGTCTATCAACTGGTGGCTCCTCAGCTAATCCAACTATGGTACAAATAAGTGGATAACATCTGGCTCCAACTGCGGGATGTGTGCTCGATCTAGTCTCTTATGCAAGGAGAGCATACGAGAACCCCAGAATCTCTGGTTTCCATATCCTGTAAAAACATCTCAACTTGACAAGAAAACCTTAGTAGCACAAGTTTTATGAAAAAGAGCCAATGATCCAAAAGTTTCTTTATTCAAAGAAAAAACTTCACTGAAAAATTTATTTATTTCTAAGTACATAAAGAAAATGCTAAAGTAAACGCTCAATTTAAGGAGCCTATTTTCCTACTCTAAGCATGATACACAAAAGGTTAGGTGTAGTCATAAATCCAGTGTAGCCACCTAAGCATTTTATTAATATAAAATTTTTTTGCCTTGTCTTTGGTTACCAGCCAAAGTAAGGACACAATTTCCAGAAAATGCAAACCTGTGTGATGATCCAGAATGGGCGGGTTGGATGGGAAATCATATGCATGAATAATGTCGTCAAACTTCTTCCCAAACTGGTAGGTGCTTGCGCAGGCTACTTCTATCCATGACTGGATAGCGCTGATATACAAATTGAGATGATGAGGTAGGTCGACTACTCCATCATGCTGATCATCGAGGCTTATCAAATAATAACTCGTTGTATAAGTCCCAAGCTGCTCCAAAACATAAGGAACATCTATATGCGAAGACGATGGTTGAGAAAGAACTTCAACTAGTTGTATCCTTGATCCGTAGGACCTCAACTTTAGTGCATTAAAAGTTTGTTGTAAAAGAATGCGATCAGCAATTTAATTAATGGAACAACATTAACGAAAATTAAATGCTCAGAACAAGAATGAAAACCACAACACTGATAGACAAATACAAGGAAGAAAACACAGAAACAGAGTCACCAACAAAAGTTGATAACGGAGTTCACCCCCTCCACTGGGCTACATCTCCGGGTCCCTCTCCAATGGAACCGATCCAATTAATGGTTTTAAAATGGTGCAAATGGTTCTGGACTCTGCAAATCAAGTTCAGCAGTATGGACAAAAGTATGCAAGACCTCCTCTCTGAAAGTTACAAAACTGGACTTCAACAGGCAAAAGAAGTCAAGTTATAACTGAGAATAGTCGACTTCAAAAGGAACATCAAAATGCTCTCTTAAAGCTTCTCATCACAGAGAAGACGTTGCACTGTGCTCCCAACGAACTGAGTCCCCCCTTTCTGGTCGCCAGCTTCCTCTATTTAAGCCCCATAAGCAACGGATTTGCCTTCTTTCACACAGCTGTTACCATATGCCATTCGACCAAATCGCGCCTCAAGCGTTTGACGTTCCAGGTCCCCAACAGGCTGTTCATCTGCCTTTCAACGTTATCCCCACTGTGGCATAACTGCCAAGAAAGCTTCGCCAAACCGTTACAAAGAAGCTGTACACATGATGAAATATCCAGCCACATCATAATGTGCCGCATGAGGGATATTCCCGCCATGCCAAGGATCAGAACGGAACCATGCAAACTAAACTTCTGAAAGTTTTAGTCATCTGAACTTTCGCCATTGTGGAAGAGGACAAGCAACGGGCTTCGATGGTCTCAATCAACTGTCATTTGGTTTCTGAGTCAGAAGTTTTGTTACTTTGGTTTCCGCAGTTGCGGACGACAGATGGCAAAGTCTTCCGATTTGACTTTTCAAACCTCACGTCGCTGTGTGCGCCGCTCTGTAAGTCTTGGGCTTCCACCATTGCGGCTCCCGTTCCGCTCCGTCTTCCGATCCTTTATATCTCCGCCGTTGCGGCTCCCGTTCCGCTTTGTCTTTCGATCCTTTATATCTTCGCTGTTGCGGCTCCCGTTCTGCTCCGACTTCCGATCTGTTCTTGTGAGTCCCGCCGTTATGGAAGGGGAAGCTCTTGTGAGTTCCGCCGTTGCAGAAGAGGAAATTCTTGTGAGCTCCGCCGTTGCGGAAGGGGAAGTTCTTTCGACCGCCGATCCTTGTGTTTCCCGCCGCTTTTTTGAACCATATAAGATATATGTCGCGGCTTTGTCATAACCGTTATGAATGGACCCTTGAACCGTGCAATGACTGTGTCACATATGATATGTTACATCCCGCCAGCGAATATATATATGTTACCTGCGGACTTCGGTTATAATATGATATATTATATCATATGATATTTCCTATGATAGAACCGTTGAATGTGCACCGCTTAACATATACTTTGGATGGGGTTTGTAACATATGCGAAGTCTAGTCATTGTGACATGTGGCAAGCAACAACCTATGCGCATAGCATTCTCTATGCAAAACCATATGTAAGAACCATTCTAATATTGGACCTTTAAAGAGGAATAATCCGCCGAATCAATCCTCCCCATTGGAGAGCTTTTGGACCACCAAAATCCTGAATTATTCTACAAGCAAGTGAGGGTACAACTCCCTCACTTTCTCAATCTCCATCCATCTTGCTTTGCTAGGATGCATTCCTTTCAGCCCCACTTGAAGGTACTCAGCATTCCCCCTTCATGAAGTCCTTACATTTCTGTCAAGGATAACATCATCCCGCAACTCTCTCATATATTCAGGTGCCAAATCATCAACTGAAGGAATCTCTATGTTAATTTCCTCATCCATGATCATAGGAGGCTCATACAGTTTAAGATTCTCAACATTGATAACTGAATAAATTTGCATGTATGGAGGTAAATTCAAGTGAAAAGCATTAGTATCGATCTTTTCCAAGATCTCAAAAGGACCATACCTAATAGGCTCAAGCTTTTTACCTTCACCTTTCATCCTTTCTTTGGTGATACGTAACCAAACTCGGTCACCAACCTGAAATTGATGATCAATTCGATGCTTGTCATGCCTGGCTCTTCTCTAACTGTTCTTGAACTGCCTGCTGCACTACTTAGATTCTCTGAATGAACTTTAAAGCTTTATCTGCATCATGATGTCCATCCACTGCATCTTTGCCAAAAGAGAAGTCCATCGGTCTTTTTGGCAGATAACCAAAACAAGTTTCAAAAGGAGATCTTTTCGTGGAAGAATGAACTGCATGATTGTAAGCATGTTGTATATGCTGCAACTGCTCATCCCAAAGTTTAGGATGTTTACTACAATA
The DNA here is from genome assembly GCA_001517045.1 of Pseudotsuga menziesii. Taxonomy (NCBI): domain Eukaryota; kingdom Viridiplantae; phylum Streptophyta; class Pinopsida; order Pinales; family Pinaceae; genus Pseudotsuga; species Pseudotsuga menziesii. Next base: position 150,842 of record LPNX010325677.1, on the reverse strand, counting down.
TCCTCTGAGCAGCTGAACCACTGTTCTGTTCACTACCTCTGTTTGCCCATCGGTCTGTGGATGAAAAGCTATACTTTTCTTTATTTTGGTATCCATAAGCTCCCATAAAGTTGACCAGAATTTTCCCAAGAACCGGGAATCTCGATCAGATATAATAGACATGGGCAGCCCAAAATGTACCCAAACATTTTGAAAGAACAAAAGAGGTGTTTGTTCAGCAGCGATCTGCTTGTTACATGGCATTAAGATACACATTTTGTTGAATCTATCCACAACAACATATAGGTAATCATGCCCTTTTCTAGACATAGGTAGTCCCCCTACAAAGTCCATAGAAATACTTTCCCAAGGACGAGAAGAAACTGGAAGAGGAGTGTACAAACCCAATTTCCTATTGCTAGGCTTACTTGTTGCACACATAACACAACCTCTTATATATTTAGCTACAGTTTCTTGCATCTGAGGCCAATAGCAGTGATTTTGCAATATAGACAATGTTTTACGTACTCCAAATGTCCTTCTTCTTCCCCTCGTGGATAAGACATGGTTCTTGAGAATGTTCTCCTGGAGCCAATCTCAGGGTTTCCTTCAACTAATTCTCTTTCACCAACCTTTGACCTGGACCTGGTAAGCATTCACAAACTTGCACAACAGTCAACCAACTTTGATACCAAAATATGATCCGTAGGACCTCAAATTTAGTGCATTAAAAGTTTGTTGTAAAAGAATGCGATCAACAGGTTAATTAATGGAACAACATTAACGGAAATTAAATGCTCAGAACAGGAATGAAAACCACAACACTGATAGACAGATACAAGGAAGAAAACACAGAAACAGAGTCACCAACAGAAGTTGATAACGAAGTTCACCCCCTCCATTGGGCTACGTCTCCGGGTCCCTCTCCAATGGAACCGATCCAATTAATGGTTTTAAAATGGTACAAATGGTTCTGAACTCTGCAAATCAATTTCAGCAGTATGGACAAAAGTCTGCAAGATCTCCTCTCTAAAAGTTACAAAACTGGACTTCAACAGGCAAAAGAAGTCAAGTTATAACTGAGAATATTCGACTTCAAAAGGAACAACAAAATGCTCTCTCCAAGCTTCTCATCACAGAGAAGACGTTGCACTGTGCTCCCAACGAACTGAGTCCCCCCTTTCTGGTCCCCAGCTTCCTCTATTTAAGCCCCATAAGCAAAAGATTTGCCTTCTTTCACACAGCTGTTACCATATGCCATTCGGCCAAATCGCGCCTCAAGCGTTTGACGTTCCAGGTCCCCAACAGGCTGTTCATCTGCCTTTCAACGTTATCCCCACTGTGGCATAACTGCTAAGAAAGCTCCACCAAACCATTACAAAGAAGCTATACACATGATGAAATATCTAGCCACATCATACTGTGCCACATGAGGGATATTCCCGCCATGCCAAGGATCAGAACGGAACCATGCGAACTAAACTTCTGGAAGTTTTAGTCATCTGAGCTTCCGCTGTTGCGGAAGAGGACAATCAACGGGCTCCGATGGTCTCAATCGGCTGTCATTTGGTTTCTGAGTCAGAAGTTTTGTTACTTTGGTTTCCGCAGTTGTGGACGGTGGATGGCAAAGTCTCCCGATTTGACTTTTCAAACCTCGCGTCGCTGTGTGCGCCGCTCCGTAAGTCTTGGACTTCCGCCGTTGCGGTTCCCGTTCCACTCCGTCTTCCGATCCTTTATATCTCCGTCGTTGCGGCTCCCATTCTGCTCCGTCTTCCGATCCTTTATATCTCCACCGTTATGGCTCCCGTTCTGCTCCGACTTCCGATCCGTTCTTGTGAGCCCCGCCGTTGCGGAAGGGGAAGCTCTTGTGAGCTCCGCCGCTGCGGAAGGGGAAACTCTTGTGAGCTTCGCTGTTGCGGAAGGGGAAGTTCTTTCGACCGCCGATCCTTGTGTTTCCCGCCGCTTCTTTGAAACATATAAGATATATGTCGCGGCTTTGTCATAACCATTATGAATGGAACCTTGAACCGTGCAATGACTGTGTCACATATGATATGTTACATCCCGCCAGCGAATATATATATGTTACCTGCAGACTTTGGTTATAATATGATATATTATATCATATGATATTTCCTATGATAGAACCGTCGAATGTGCACCGCTTAACATATACTTTGGATGGGGTTTGTAACATATGTGAAGTCTAGTCATTGTGACATGTGGCAAGCAACAACCTATGCACATAGCATTCTCTATGCAAAACCATATGTAAGAACCATTGTAATATTGGACCTTTAAAGAGGAATAATCTGCTGGATCAATCCCATCTAATTCTTCACTACACTGCTTCTCCAAGTCCTTATTATAGATATTCAGATACAATTCTAACTGATCATATGAAAACTCTAACTGTTCTTCTTTACAACTTTCATAAGTCTCAAAATAAACACTCCCCTCGCTAGACACATCATAAATGAGATTCTCAAAAATATTTTCAAGAATATCATAGTTTGGATTTTCAATAAAAGTCCAATAATCATCCATCTATGTCGGATATGAGAGATGCCTCATCACTAGTATCAAGTCCCTAGCTACACTCCTCATTCTGCTCAAAACAATCTTCTTCAAAAAGTTGGGTTTCAAAGATATCACATGGGACCCAACTTTCCAAAAAGTTTGTCATCTGGTGGAGAGCATGGAGGACTCTCATCACATGAAACCTTTAAAATTGGATTTTCAATTAAAGTCTCATAGTTGTCATCCATCTCAGAAGAAAGGGATTCTTCGTCACTTGTACCACATCCCTGGCTATATCCCTCCTCATGATCATAGTCATCTTCTTCAGAAAAAAGGTCACAAGGTAGTAAACCTTACAAATTATCATCATTATGCTCATTTGTAGGATTAGTACCAAGATTTTTAGTGAGGCGATCCAATTGTTGACTATAATCTTCGACTTGACACCAGGTTTCTGTGGTGACAGGATGGAGCTGTCCAACTGCGTTAATGTGCTCAGGCTCTCTTGAATATTGTTTTGCCTCTCTCCAAATTTCTTCGGAACTATCATGCATGTCATCTACATATTTTATGTACTCAGGCTCGCTTGATGATGCTTTAGGACCACAACCCTCTGGAAAACCATGCTCCTGAACATAGCATGCATAATAGCAGGAATATTCTTCATGAAGTTCTTCACATGCCCTACAAAATGGCATGTAAGTTTTAACCATGTTAGTAGCCTCTAACTGATGAGGAGGCCTCTGTTCATGGCTGGGATTTCTTCTTTGCCATGTTGGTTTTGCAGGGAAGGTTCTAGGAGGTGGTGGAGGTTGAGTTCTTTCCATTGTAATCGCCCTATTTTGAATCTCCTTCAACTGTGCTAAGTGTTCTGTTCTGCTTCCTCCATATTCTTCTTCATCTCCATTTTCATATTGATCATCTGTTTTTCATAGGCATCCTTCATAGCTGATAAAGGATCCTTGTCTTTGGGCTCACTAATTTTCAAAGGGGTGTAAGACCTTGAATAACCGTGGAGTTTAGACTCATCAGATGACTGCATATTCTTATCAATTTTGACAGCCAAACCCGGAGCTAGAAGTAAAGTAGCCGACTCCTTATCTCTAATTTGGTATTGGATTATACCACTTAAAGCTTCGATGCAATAGTCCAAAACATAAGTTGCTAGAGGAGAGTAAGTGGCAGGGATGGAATTTGCTAATTTAGTGAACTTGTTGTTGAATTCGTCGATTGTTTCAGTTTCGGACTTCTTTATGCTGGTCAAAGCCGCTACTAGATGTCTAGGCTCCTTTCTGCTGCCAAACTTTCCAAGGAAAGCAGCCTTGAAGTCTGCTAAGGTGGCAAAATAATTGTTCGACAAATTATCGTACCAGTTGCCAGCCTTGCCATCCAAAGACAAGAAAAACAAGGTCATGTAAACATCTTCATGCCTATTAGTACCCCTGACATGGGCACCACAGTGTCTAGTGAAATTCCTTATATGTTGCTCAGCAGAGACGGAGGCATTAGTGCCATTATACGTTGTAAGTTTGTCAATAGTTTTATCAGGGATATCATGAGGATGACCTGCTATCTGAGCAAAATTGAGTTGAGTAAAAAACTCACCCATTGGATTAAGGAAACAATTATTATTTTGCAAATTTTCTAAGTTTTTTGGAAATAAAAGATGGATGCCTGAAACAGACTCAGATCCATGTTCTGCAAGGATCCTACGAGAAACTAGTTTGTTCAGCCTCCTCCTATAGAATTTTTCAGGGTCGGATGAAATCGAACAAACCTTTAGAGTTTCTTCTAGTGGAATACCTTGAGGTGTTAACTGACGGTGGAGTCCCCAGGTGGACTTAAGTCTAATTTCAGAGAGTGAATGGACTAAAAATCTACCAAAAAGGGGAAAACAAGGTAAAAACTGAAAGAAACAAAGGTCATCCAGGAACCAAAAGATTTGTCCCTGGCAACGATGCTAAAAGATGTTGTCCGCCGTTTACACACTAGTAGTAGAAATCAATTGAAAGCTGTCTCCTCACTTGAGAAAGTGGGAGAGGTGTGACCTTGGGGGCAAGCACAGAGCTAGGTACTGTCATCTACTCCTAGCTCCTCTGTTTAGGCTAACTCCTAACGAAGCCAAGGGGGGTAGTCCCTAACAAAGATTTTTCTATGGCTCAATGTTTAAGTTAAGTTTTAGATGTTTTGGATGCGGATGGGTATTGTTTCGGAGTTATTATGATGAAATATGTTTGTTTATTATGAATTCTAAACACAAAACAAAGCAATCCACATTGCTATCACAAGAATTAAAAGATAGACAATAATTTGAGAACTCACGAAATGATAAAGCATTCACAGATATAACTTATAATCAAAACATCTAATGGACAAATGGCCCAGATTATCAATAGTGCATAAAAGATAGAACCTGTGCCTATGGAGTCAACTTATCAGAGATGCTTCGAATGTAAATATGATGTGAATCCAAAAATGATGCCAATTAATGTTAGGTTTTGCAAGTGCTCTTGGTAGGTTTAAAAGTTTTTTATTCGTGATCTTTGCTTACGGTAGCTAGATGTCCTAACCGAAAATACCTTTAATGGCTCTGTTCAAAGACATGATGGACCTGTCTGGGGTCACAGGTAAGTGTTCGATAACTTAACTACCTGTGCCTAGATTGGGTTTCCCGGTGCCCACACTTGGAATTTTCCCACATGACTTGGTATTTAAACGAAACAACATCAGTGCATTGGTTTATGGGGAAAAGTTTTAATTAAGTTACTCTTGTAAGGTTTAAAGATCCAGTGTCGTTTCTGGATATTCCGATCTAGGATCGGTCAGAGCATACTTCGGCAAGGAGGAGAGGAGTTAATTAATTAAATGGATGTGTGTTGAAAGTTTTATTAAGTCGATTAATTAGACTCTTCGACAGAGAGCGCTCTTGACCCCGTCTTATGACAGTGGTTCAAGAGACTTAGCTAATCTAGATGAGACTAATGCATGGATTATGCAAACCTAGGATGCTCCCGATAGAGAGTGCTCTTGACTTGTGTTTTTGCAAGTTCAAGAGTCTTACTTAATAGTTAATTGATTAAACAAGCACAACAATTAAGATGAAAGTGGTTGATGAAACTCTCCGACAGAGAGCACTCTTGATCCACCTTATGGTGAGATTCAAGAGATTTAAGCAATTGATTTACTTAGGAAGATAAACAATTAGAACTTGAAGTAATCAACTCATTCAATGCATTAGATGTGATGGATTAATAATTAATATTCTAATCATAAGACGCAAATGATGATGTAAACAAGCACATCTAATCTAAGCATGTGAAAGATGGACACAACACAATCCTCCCCAAATGGGGGAGGATGGGAGTGGGGACTTAAAAACCCCACTCAAACTAAAGATCTTTATTAAACTTTATACAATGTGCCTTAAGGATTTTAATCCTTGAGAGGACTTTTGAGATAAAAGCAAAACAACTTTGTTAAGTATTAGGATTTGTAAAAAGGAGAATGCTTTTACTTGAAACTTTGAGATCCTTTTGAAACCTGTGAAAAGGGAAAAGATAAGAAGTTTGAAGAGAGAAAAAAGAGAAAAGGAAAGAGGACTGAAACAAAAGAAAATGAGGGAAAGAAGGCAAGAAAACCAAGAGAGGGTCAAAACCAAAGAAAGGGAAGAATGGGGCAGCCAACTATTAAGCTAAAGGATGATAAGAATCGAAGAAAACGGGGCAGCGAAAGAGAAAACAAATGGCTGTCATAAAAATTACAAAACAGGACAGTGAACAAAAAGTGGAAGAAAATGCCAATAACAAGGTTGAAGAAGGCCCAAAAACTAGGGCAAAAAGAGGCAAAAAAGAAAGGAAGACTAGGCCACACTAGGGCTGTCCAAAAAGAAGAAAAGGGAAGGTGAAAGAGAGCAATAACGGGGCAGCGATGAAGAAGAGGTAAAAAGGGCAAAGCAAAGTAACTTGTAGAAAGGGGATTAAGAAGAGGAACAAAGGAAGGTCTTTTGCAACTTATTTATTTAATTTTTTACCAACTTTTCCGCTTAACCTGTCATGAAAAGTGAGAAACCAGCAAGCTTCTTTCCTGCAAAAATGGCGGATTAGACAATACAATACACTATGAAATTACAATTTAATACTTGCACAAGATGGGACTTTGGTACTACTTCAAGTATTAAACAGAATAAGATCTAAACCTTCGTAAGATGAGCTTTTAACAAAGGAAATTCTTAGATCTACAATAATACGAGATATAAAGATGAGATTTAATGCTTAGATCTACTTGTTATAAAACAAAGAATCAAAGTAACAGGAAAGTAAAATTTTGTTTTCAGGGGTGAATGTAAAAGATGGAACCACTTGGATCTTTGAATCTTTGAAACCACTTTGGATCTCAATCAGTATGCAGCTGCCAAAAACTTGTGCTTGACTCCGAGAAAAGTAGACACAACTTAGCTCATCCTTTTACTCGGTACAATGAAGTAATCTGCAATCAAAGACTTGTATGCTTGCCAAAACAAGGGATTAGAACATGTACTTTTTACTACTCTGAATCACAAAAAGCATGAGATATAACTGAATAAGACATTGCTCTTTATAAATTTCAGAAAGTAAATAAGTAAGTAGATAACTTGAAACTACAAATATCTACTCTTATGTGCTTGTATAAGCACTCTAAATCATTTATAATTACCCACAGATTAGCAAACAAAAGCAAGATTTAAATTGTATCACCTCATAAATCAGAGGACATGAATCCAGAATCCACACCACATGAGCCTCCAAAGCCTTTCTTTATTCAAAATGGTTGCATAAGAGCAACAAGTATTACAATAATTCACCAGAGTTTCTTTGCATCAATCATCCACCCTGATAGAGCTGAAAGAGCCTCTATTTATACAATGAGAGAGTGCAAAAACCCTAAAACCAAACCTCATAACCTAGCCAGCCTGGCCACCTAACAGAGAAGCCGGACCTAAATCGGAGAACCGAGAGTGAGGGGATGCCTCCACCCGGGCAAGGCGCCCCCACTCCAACCCTTAACACTAAAATCAACCATCAGATGAAGCCACACATGTGGAAGGTGCAGCCAGGAGAGAGAGGGGCGTGAGCTGTTGAAGGAGGCACTGTAATGTTGGTAAACCCACCTTTTAGGTCTGGAAGCAGCCTCTGCTAGGTTTGGGAAGCCTACTGAAGGTGTAATATTTAGTCTTCACCTCGATCAAATCACCGGACCAATGAGTGCTCTCCATCTCATTCTTTAGCTGGAGATGACATGTCTGCTAATTGATAATAAATTAATTGCTCACTTAATGCTGACTGGAGCTGAGTTATGATAACTCCGATCATCATAAATGCCCAATGAGATGTCATTTAGCCTTTTATTTCGCCGAATTTGGATGAATTTGGAGAGTTTTAATTTTCTCCAAAATAATCAATTTTTAATAAAAATTTTTTCTTCCTCAAAACTGACTTTTTTGAGAAAAAAGGCATTATGTGTCTGATTGATGATCCGAAAGTTGGTTCTGACTGGCTGGCTGATCAAGAATTATTTTTGGCTTAAGGTTAGAGCCTTCAATCACTGAATTCGGAGTTCGGATGACCGATTTATTACAAACGAGTTTTTTCCATTTAATTTATGGAAAAATTAACCCAACAACTTAGGGAAATAATTTTTTCCCCGTTCGAAATTTTTTTTTTTGAATTTTTTTTATATGTCTAGATGACTTAGGACATGACCTTGATCTACCTAAATAATGCCTAGTAGGATTATAACACCTAGTTGGGCTCTAATAACCCCCCAACGCCCAGAATTCAACATCGGGCATTCCAGCTTTGGAGGAAGCGAGAGAAAACCTCGTCAATTATACTCGGCTGAAGGCAAAGCATAATTGTTAGGGGAAAAAAACTCCCTGGAATACCTTATTTGAGATTCCACGTCTCAGGAGACCGAACCACTCAAAAAATACCCTACTAGCACATTTTATTACAAACCCCACAGGTCCATGGTGAAAATTATTCAAATAAAAAACTGGCTAGCCAATATTGGCTAGACACAAAGGCGGATCAACTGATACACTGGAATCAGACTTTGAACAAGTCTGTCAACCAGCGGCTCCTCAGCTAATCTAACTATGGTACAAATAAGTGGATAACAGGAAGCACACTCTTTTTTTTAGCCATATTTCAGTGCCGAAGGGAATTTTTCAGTCATCGACCAGCTAAAAGTCATAAAAGAATATCCATGAATCTTTGAGGAGGAGGAAGGTGATGAGACGTTTTTTCCATTACACATGGTAGAACTCAAAGCGGTGGTCACGACCTCTCCTATAACTAGAATCCCAGGGCCTGACGGTTTGTCAATGGAACTTTTCATGTAATGCTTTGAGTGCATGGGGTCAGACCTCCTGCAGGCTGTAGAAGACTCCAGAGCAAGGGGAACGATCTCAGGGGCAATGCACTCAAAATTTCTGGCCTTAATTCCAAAGAAATCTTTTTCGGAAGATTGGGAAGATTTCCGCCTGATATCCCTTTACAACTATGTTTATAAAATAATAGCGAAGATTATTGCAAACATACTCAAGCCTCCTCTCTCGAGAGGCCCATTGGCGGAGCAATTTAGCTTCTTGCGAAATTGCCAGATCTTGGAGGCGGTTGTGGCAGCCCAAGAAGTTTTTCATGGTGTCAAGCTCAAATCAATGGAGGCTGGTATTATGCAACTCGATTTAAATAAAGCATGTGATAGAGTCTCATGGGGTTTTCTGATACTAATTCTGATTCAGATTGGACTATGGGTCAGGGTCATGAAATGGGTTATGGGATATGTAACGTCAGTGTCATACTCTATGCTTGTTAATTGAAAACTTACTGAGTTCTTCTTTGCGAAGTGAGGGCTGCGACAGGGCTGCCCAATGTCTCCCTTTTTGTTGTTATTGGTTATTGAGGGGCTGAGTAGATTACTCTTGAAGGCTAAGGCTACAGGCAAGGTTACAGGGATAAAGATAAGTAAGAAAAAAAAATCCCCACACATCTAATGTTTGTTGATGATTTTATGATATTGGGTACGGGTTCAATTTCAGAATGGTTTGTAATTGAAGAGATCATTCAAACCTTCTGCCAAGTACCGGGTTTAAGCATCAATAAAGGAAAATCGAGGCTCCTCCTAAATGGGGCTTCAGACTCTCACAAGGCTAAGATGGAAAGCTTACTGCAAATGCAAGCCTGTCATCTGATGGAGGGGAAACAATACATAGGGTATTCTTTAAAGCCAAACGGATACAACACAAGAGACTGGTTGTGGCTTCTGCAGCGTTTCGAACACAGGGTAAAATACTGGGGATGGAGATGGCTATCCATGGGAGGGAGACTAACCTTGCTTGTTCTGTCCTCATAAACATGGTTTTCTACTGGTTGGCCTTATGTAAAGTCCCAAAGACTATAATAAATAATATTAGGATGATGACAATGGAATTTATCTGGTCGGGTGAGGTAAAGCAATCCAAATTTCACCTAGTTTGTTGGGAGAACATTGCCCGCCCTGTCGATATGGGGGGTTGGGGTTTGAAAAATAGGCAACACTTCTCCTTAGTGCTTAGAGCAAAAATCTTTGGGCTGGTCATTCTTGGTAGCAGTCTATGGTCACGGATTATAAAAGCAAAATATATCAAGGCCACCACAACCGCACAGTGGGTGTGTTCCTTCAAAAAGCCGGGCAGGAACATATCAAATATTTGGGCAATTCTATTAGGGGCATTCAATCTCTTCTCAAGCTGGCTAGCTTGGTTGATGGGGGATTGCAAGGTTGTTAGAGTGGGAGAAGATCCAATTGTTGGGGGACCAAGCACCTACGTTTTATCTGGAGAGTTGCTTTTCCTACTACATTGCAAGGATATTTACACCCTTTATCACTCGGCTACGACACCTGTTAAGGGTTCATCCCTCCAGGGTTGGTTGACTACTGCACAATTGGGCCTCTATGGACCTCTGGAAGTTGAATGGTCATAATATGTTATGCGTTTAAAAATGGGGGCAATCACTCTATCCTCTACCCCAGACGTTTTGTCCTGGTCATATGACACGGTGGCAGGTAAGATTACAACGAGGTTGGCCTATCGGCTTCTAGTGAACGAAGCTCCTATCCAGCCTTCCTGGTGGTATAAGATATGGAAATGGAAAGTGTACCCTCCACGAATTGTAAAATGCAGTTTGGTTAGCTTTGGAGAATAGACTGCTCACTTGGGATAATCTCATTCGAAGGGGAGTTACAGGCCCAGGTATTTGTCTTTTATGCGGTTTGTTTGATGAAAGTATAATTCATTTGTTTATCTCATGTTGTTTTATCCAATATGTGTGGAATATTATAGGATCTATGATCAATGAGGCATCCCCATGGGACGACGAATCACTATTTGCATGCTTCATTTCTTAGCGACACAAGTTCCCAGAATGGCATACTCTGCCATGTTTCATGATGTGGGAGCTTTGGAAAGGTAGAAACCTCCTCATCTACGAGGGTAAAAGGTTGAGCAACAAAAACATAGCTAACATATGTATTAGGGGTTTTTCAGAATCTAGCGGCGATCTCTCCACGCGTGGTGTGCACTTAAAAAACACAAGGTGCCGAAGGTGATATCCCTAGAACATAAATCTGTTGGCTTCTTTGATGGGGCGTCCCAAGCCGATTCTAGCTATTACGGCGCTGGGGCCTTTCTAAAATTGGAGGACCATAGCTATTTCAAAATTTGGTCGAACTGTGGGCTTGGTTCAAATACAAAAGGTGAAATTCTATCACTTTGGATGCTGCTTCGATTCTTTGCTTATATTGGTCTAGATGGAATCCACATCTTCGGGGAGTCCAGGGTTGTCATCAGCTGGGAAATGGGGATGCACCAGATAAATGTTCTGCACTTGGCCTTTTGGTTGAAACGTTTGTGAAGGCTAATCTCCTCCTTTCACGAGCTTTCCTTCTCCCATATCTACAGGGAAGAAAACTCACAGGCAGACTGTCTTTCAAAGTGGTCCTTGCAGGCGGACATGGGATTTATATTTTTTGAACTTTGGTCATCTGACGGCCAGCTTGTTGTTTCGGATCGTTTGGTCGCCTTTGATTAACTCTTGGGCGACATGTTTTGTCTCATTTGTTTTCATCTGCAGTGTCCTGTATGTTTTGTTTATCTTGGCCGTTGTCTAAGACTGTCATCTACTTGTGTATTGGCCATGGATGTCTAAGATCTTTGTCAATTTTTTTATTAGCCAACCCATCAGGCCTATCTATCTTTCATGTTTCATCGTTTCTGCATCGATCAATCTTGACTATGTTCATGTACTACTGTTTTGAAATATTTTTAAATAGAATATTGTCTTTTTTTCGGAAAAAAGAAACAAAGATCTCTCGATACTTTTATGACCATGACCATGTCCATGTGTTAGGTGGAATGTCATAAAAGTATTGAGATTTTAAGATATATTAATTTAAAGGTGGAATGTTATAAAGTAAGTAATGAAGTATTGAAATTTCATATTAAATTATTATTGTTATATATTTTTAATATATAATTTTATGATTATTATTTTTAAAATGTAGAGTGAAAAAGATTTAGAGATTAAAAGGAAATTAATATATGATAAAAAGGTCATTAATCTAACTTAAAATATCAAAATTATCTCTTTAATTTAACTAGTTAGTAAAAGAAAACTAATAATAGCCAAAATAAGAACCAACTTTTATTAGCTTTGTGGTGAAACGTGACTTTGCATTATGGAAGGAAATGACATGCCATCTTTGTGAAACTATGAGTGTTGAAGACGAAAATCACTTTTTATTAGAGTGCCCTCCATACACCCACATTAGATGGCAATTTCACAATTTTTATTATAATACTAACCTCCTTAATCTTCTAACTTGTCAAATATACGACGACCTCGATATACTTCTTTCTAAACACCA
>LPNX010325677.1:49650-138230 GCA_001517045.1 Pseudotsuga menziesii | reverse complement strand
TATATATAATCTTTTAAAATAAATTAATAATATCTTTTTTCTTCAAACTAATAAATGAAGCAAATAAAAGCATATTTTTATTATAAATATGAATACAATATGTAAGGTACTTACTTTAATAATATAATTTTTTTAATTAATTTCTTGTAGTGCAAATTTTAATTAAAAAAATAAATGTGGGAGAAGTAATGTCACCTATTTATATAATAAATGGTAATAACACTAAATTATTACATAATACATGTGGGATAACATGTTTACATAAGAGTGGACATTATTTTCCAAATAAATATATTGAGTCATTATTACATATTCCAACACCTTTTACGATAACAATTTGTCTCTCCTTTAATTGTTGGTATATGCTTATGAAATCTTCATTCTCTCACAGTCTTCACTAAACTAATCATGAGTGAAAGGCTCAAGCTAATTTATCACACCAACTTTTGTAACCATCTTCAGTGGGGGTCATGAAAGCATGTCATCTAGCTTGTTTGTGGCTCCTTTCTTGTAATTGATCAATACGTGGCATAGTTGCAAGAATCCCAACCATTTGTAATGACTCAATTACAACATTTTACTTTGATTTTGCAAGTACTGAAAGGGTTAATGATTGGTGTGTGTGATGGTTTCTTTTCCCCAAAAGGTAATGCTTCCACTTCTTCATTACTTGCGCAATAAAAAAGAACTCGTTATCATATGTCAACTAGTCAAGCACTACTCCATTAAACAACTATGAATGGTAACTCATCAATCTTCCTCCTTTCATAAGCACTACTCGCAATGTATATCCACTTGCATATGTTTCTAGATCAAATGTTCATTATGAATTAGGCATATCTAGGACAAGAGCACTACTAATATACATTTGTTAGCATTTTGTAGCTCATAGGTAGGCATGCATCAAGAGCCTAGGTGTAGGGGTCTGAGATGATGAGGTCTCATTAAATGTCATTAAGTGACTTTATTAAGAGCATTTATTAAAGTAGCGGAGGAAGGTGCAGGAGGGGTCTTTTTCGATCTATGAGGAAATGTGATGGATATTTTTATTTGGGGTTTGGGCAGGTGAACCAACAATCAAGTGAAGTGGATATCCTTATGCAAGGAATAGAGGCAATGACTAGGATGAGTATTGTAAACTTCCAATTTTATGGAGATTCAAGTATAGTCATTCAAAAGATGAGGAGGAAGAGAGAAAGCAACTGGGAGAGTTCAAAAAGGAATCATGGCCTGTATTGCAGACAAGCTCGCCAACACGGGAGCTCATCTTAAGCAAGGGAAAATTAGCATTGATCACACTCCTCCTATTATTAAATGGATCGCATGTCTCTATGCTCATTAGATAGCCCCTCAATTTATAGCATAAGGGAAAAAATATAGCCTAAAAGAAAATTATAGATACAATAGAATCAAAGGCATTAATGGGCATACCTATGAAAACCTAGCACCCACAATCCAAGTTAAGGTGCCATTTCAAGGCTTTGATTCGAAGAGGTGAAGGTCGAATATCCTTATGAGGAGAAGGGATTTAAAGAGATCTCATGACTGGCAAAGTCTTATCGCAACTAATTTTCATCCCTTGGGATGATGCGCAAGCAAGGGTGATGGATATGCAATTTACTTCGTCCGATTCAAGATAGGTCTTCTTCAGTAAATTCTTGAATCAATACATTTTTTTGTCTATTTCTAGGAGCATGAGTAGGACTTGGGAAAGAAGCATGGGAAGTTTCTCTATGAATGAATTGGACCCTGAAGCCATGGATTCAAAGGATGATGCACTGGAAAGTCTGATGGGTGAAATAATGCAGCTGAAGAATATCATGGTGAATTATAAGTAAATGCTTAGATGTGTGTATGAGGTTTTTAGGGAAGTTCTTGAAGAACATAATCAACTCTCAGTGGATTTCTCAGGCATGGCCTTTCACATTGAAGACATCGAAGGGCATATTCGGGTGCAAGGTGGCGAAGTGGAAGACATCTGGAGTAGGTTGCAGGAGATGGAACGTTGAAAACTAAGTACGAGGAGCTGCGAAAAGGAGCCTTAGACACCAAGCATCAACTTCAATACTAGTTTATGATTGTCAATGAAAGAAACAAGACCTGGTTTACTCAACTCAAGGAAATTTTGGAAGCCATTCAGCTGGAACCAACAAATAAAAGAAAAGAAGGCACATTAGAGTTTGAGCATGTCAGTGGCGCTCCAATGGAGGATACTCCTATTGTCCATGTGAGTGGAGAAGGTCTCCAAGAATGATGTTTAGTCCCCCTCTCTTTTTGGTTTAAACAATGTTTTTTTGCTTGCTTCTATGTTACCAGTTTATCAAGGTTTATATTGTAAGAGGAAATAAACTAGGTTTGTAAAGTCCTTCCTTTTTTATTACAACATGAGCTAGAGGAAGGTTTCTTCCTTTTGAACTTGTCATGTCTAGATATTTTGAATAGACTACTGTAGGCATGAATTCGTTGTATATATATATATATTCTCGTTTCTGTTAAAAAGAAAGAGCATTTATTAAAATAATTTTTGATGTGACTTTATGATTTTAAAGTGAAATGTAGTTTATTAAAGTGACATTCGCTATATAAAGTGTACTTTATATAGAGACATTCGCTATAGGCATGAATTCATTGTATATATATATATATATGTGTGTGTGTGTGTGTGTGTACTTTATTAAAGTGACATTCGCTATATAAAATGACTTTAAGATATAAAGTGTACTTTTTAATTATTTAAGGTAAAGTGACTTTTCAAAAAGAGGAGATTTTATATAGTTATGACTTAAGTGATTTAAGTCATATTGAGAATGAATATTAGCCTTAGGTGATTAAAAAAATTATGATAAAGTGTTTATTGAGGAATAATAGCCAGGGAGCTACATCTGGGGGTCTACGACTATGCGAAAACCGGAGGGATCAAAGCTACAGGATTAGGATTTCAATTATGAGGTATCAATTATGGATGACGAAGACTTAGTTGATTATTCTCCTATCCCCTATGAAGATGTTGACATATGGATTGTACCTATTGGAAAAATGTTTGTGGTGGTAGAAAAAAGCGGTGGGGTTAGGAATTTTTAAAAAACAACTGTGAACTCCAAGCCTACAGACAACATGGATCCCAACCTAAATTTTGGCCATCTTCTAACAGCCCTATAGGATCAATTCCTAGATCTTTCACACAATCATACGGGGACAACAAATGGCCTGGGAGAAACCCACTCCTCAGAGGCTTAGCTTGAGGCTCCATGATTCGGGGATTTTCTCTAGGGCCCAGAACATTTTGAGGTTTTAGGCCTTGAGCTCTTGGAAAATAATAGTGTGGGAGTTGGTATAACTCAAAGGTAAGGAAGCAAGTCTACTCCATTGAATCTAGGAGGCAAAGGAATAGATCCAAGATCCTTATTTGTCAGTAGTATGGGGCATATTGTAAGTAACCCTAACTTTATCAAATTGAAGGAAACTTCGTTATTTTGGGAGGGGATCGAAGGAATGAGGCCAAGATCAGGGAGGAGGAAGGCAAGGAAGGATTTCAACATGGATCTAGTGATTCAATGGAAGGAGAAGGTAGGAGAAAGAATAAAAGAAGGATTCCAAAAAACAATGGTAGGGAAAACAAGTTTGTGGTAGGGGAAGGTGTTGGCCCAGGTTCAAATCCCTCGTTCATCAACAAAACCCAAGATATTGACCCGATAAACCAGGACCCTATTGTCAAAACCTGCGGTGCAGATGCAGTCTCACCCAAAATATAATATGGGAACTTCCACAACCAGGTTTATGCTATTATGTGGGGATTTTCACCCTTACAATACTTTATCCACCAACTCAATCAAAACCACGATTAAACCTTTGTTCTTATCTCTTTTTCACAATGACTATCCATTGATCTGTTGACATAAATAACGACATTAATCATGAATTCTTCCAGAACTTTGTTCGGGGGAATAAGGTTACGGTCACAAGATAGGAAGGAGTTGCAATAGGAGCAACTGCGATGGAAAGAACCACGATAGAAGAAGAATAAAGCAGTTGAAAAGCAGAGTTTGACTAGTTTTGGAAAGAGTTAGATAGACTTAAAGATTGCTTTTAGTAATAAAGCATAATTATATTTTTGGGTCGATAGTGCCTATTTTAAGATGTAATTGATGTATCGAAATAGAAAGACAACCTGTCAATTGACAGTTGTGAGTTAGTTAATGGTTGCATCAAGAATTGTAAAAGTTATATGGCTTATAAAATCATGAACCCAAGTTGTGTGTGGATTAGACGATCAAGGTTGAGAGAGAAGAGATCTGCCTAGAAAGAGGATTGATCCATGATAAGTGTAGATCGACAGTTGAGAGAAGAAGAGAAGAAACACATACAACCAAAACCTGAGAGCATGAGATGAGAGAAATATGGTGCATATTCCTCATTGGTCATAGAAAATGGTGTAGGAATGATGCAAATTCAGTCGCAACTTGCTATCCTTACACTACAACTTTAGGATATCAAGAAAGGGAAGGAAGTACAAGAAGAACTATGGTGTACCAAATGTAGAATTAAAGGACATCATCAAGATAATTGCTCGATGCTTATGAATTATGTCGCACAAGGAGCACCAAATTCGATGAATACACAAGGGCTTCATTGGTGTCAAATTTTTCAAACTAGAGGACATCAGTCAAAATAATGCTTATACTTACAGAAAATCATAAGTGCCCCAGCCAGTCTATACTGTACATTTTATCGATCTGTGGGCCACAACGATAAAGATTGTAGAGCATATCAATTATTGCAACAGAAATCAATTGACATGTACCTAATGAGGAATGAAGAACATATGTAGGCTGAGCAATATCATGCTCAATTTCCTTAGAAAAAGTACCCGCAAAACCAATATCCATAGTACCAGTACCCACAAAACCAATATCCACATAAACAATACCCGCAATAATACCCTCAACCCATGGGGGTGGACTTTTCAGAGGTCGAGGATGAGGATGAGGATTTGGTCATGGAAGAGGCCAAGTGATATGTTATAATTGTGGACAACCTGGACACTTTACCAGGGACTGCACAAATACAACTACGACTTGTTCGTATTGAAGGAATTTTGATCATACTGTCAAGGAATTTCCTTAGTTGATTGCCAAATGGCAAGACAAGACTGTGGGAAATCATAATCCACCTCAAAATCAGAATCCAAACATACAAAAGATCTCAGTTGAACCAAGGGAGCCAATTATTGTTGTCGTGACTAGAGGAGGTGTTGGGACTATTACCATGAATATTTCAATCAATGTAGACATTGTTTGTTCCCCTATCCTGCACGGAGAAGATCTAGAACAAAAAAACACAATGATTAATCCTTCTCCTAAATAATTGAATTACTTGAATGTTTAAGATTTCCTTACCTCAATGATGGAGGTTGTCCTTTTCTTACGGATCTTTCACACTCGAATGTACCTGCTAAAAGTATGAAGAAAAACACCAATGGTGAAAGCAACAAGACAATCCAAATATATATACCAATAGTCAAGGAAAAGAGTAATAAACAACTGATATTAACACAAATCATTTATGGAAAAGGAGAACATGTTTGTATTGATAATGAAAAGAGTAAGAAGCTACAACTGAAGCTTTGACGTTGAACCTTCAATATCACAATACATTTAACATCACTCTTTCAGACAATATTTTACAAGCCTTAGTCACAATGACACTTTCTTGCCTCCTACACAAGCTATAATTCCAATAGCATGAAGAGGCTCTCTTGGTGTCTCCCCTCGATGTGGTCCATGTAGATTTCTTTTATAGGCCAAAGGAAGGCCAAAGGGGTTGATATATTTTGGGAGGAAGGTAGGGAATGATCCCAAGTGGATAGGAGCTCAATTGCCACCTATACCAAGCAGTTTGAATCATCTTCCATGAGGACTTTCGTCTAAAATGTTCTCAAATCTTCTCTTTTTTTCCCTTTTTGGACTATTGACGCTCTCTGCAAGTGGGATAGGTGCACCAGTCTCCTTGTGATTAGGCTACAAGTGTCATCGATGCACTCTTTTAATGGACAAGAGGTGTCAGGCCTGTGTGACGATCTATGCCAGAAGGCAAGGTGTGTCAAACTACCTAGAACTGAGCAACAAATCCCCCAAAATATAGTTTGGCAAAGGGACTTTAAGGGATTAATCACTAAAATAATTTTTGGGTGTAACAGAATTCCCCCCAAAGTATGAAGCTAGAGGAACGTGATAGGCAAAATAATTTTCTAGATATGGTTCCAGTGTCAAAGGAAAAAGAGTGGTGAGTAAATACTTGACATAAGACTAGTTACCAAATATCTGACTCAAACATGGCTGCTGACCAATACACTGCAAATACATGTATAATGACCATGTCATGGATACCGATAATACACTGTAGATCCATGATTAAGTACAAGACTCATATTGAGACACAACTAAAGAACATACAAAGTAGATCCATGTCATCCTGACTCAAAACCTGGACATAGCCACCAAACATATAATATGGATCCATGTCATGAATTCAAACAATACTCCATCGCAACCTGAAGATAGGCACATATACAAGTGAATACCTAACCATTCAGGGTTTTCATTCCAATATCAAACAATACGATTCTATCCATGTGAATATATGTCTTGATGTTGAACATGATAGAAACCACTTGATTATCGGTCATTGATGTATACTGTTAACAAGCGCAAGGGAGATCACCATTGATGTCAATGATTCCCAAGGTATCTCAATACATTCCTTCGAATGAGAATAGATGACTTGAAGTCAAACACTTGATGGAATATTTCAATCATAGGCCATTGATGAAATCCCACTATTGAAAGTGAGGAAACCTGCCATTAAGGCATGTAGGATTCAAGGTACTTGACTGGTTTCTAAGACTAATTCTTGAATGATGTGTTGGTGTCGATGGGAATAGACTCATCGAAGGACGACCATGATGTTTCCCCCATCATCAACATGAAACTTGGAACAAAATTGATGTTGAAATGATGAAAACAACCATAGGATTGATTCAGATGTGACCGACTCGAAGGAAGGCAAGGGAATTATAGAGGTAGACTATAATGGAGGCTTCCCTTGAACATTGAACAACACGACAAATGACTTGGAAGCATTGAATCGACGAGGAAGAGATCAAACGTAATGCAAGGTCATGACGATACATTCTTTGAATTAACTCAAAGGAGTTAAATGACTCACGAAAGTGGATCGACTTGGTGACAAGCTAAATACCCAACTGTTGGAAATGAAAATGTAGACATGTGCCATGTTCAAGGGTGTACTATGAGTTGTCATTAATAAAAATGAAATATGTTCCCCATTCCCTTAATTTCCCCATCACGAAGGATGAGTGCCTTTTTGTCTTTTAATGAGCTTAAAAAGGGTAACAAACGCTCGATATAGCTCATCAAGTGATGAGTCCATTCTCACATGTTTTATGAACCTGAGAAAGGAGGGGTTCATTCCCATAAAGGGCCCTTCATCGTTTGATTGTATGAGTCCGAAGAAGGTAAAATCATCCATTGTTTCATATTTAGAGAGTCTAAAATGACTAAGAGGACTCCAGAGTGGATTTTTTCATAGATTTAGTCCCCAAGGTCTAAAAAGTATAAACTGATACCTAGGAGAACTCTTCTAGTTGCAATAAACTAGAGTGTACTTTTTTTGTAAGTGATTTTAGTTGGTCCAAAAAAGGGGTAAATTATCGCCGACTAGATGACATTTCGAATATTTTTACAAGCATGAAAGAATCAAGTTCGCTTGACAATATTTTCTTGTTTAAAGAGCTTAACAGTGACTCTGTAGAGTTTTCCCTTTTTCATAATCCATTTTAACATGTCCGAAAAAGCACTGAAAGCACACTTGATACCTTTTCACTATATTTTTAACAAGTACACCGAGGGTATGAAAGGAACTCAATATTTTTTCAACTTGAGTTAGAGTGTGAAAAAGACAAAAAGAAACTCAATCCATTTTTCATGTTTTAAGCAGAGCACGAAAAATGAAAAGTAATCTCAACACGATATTAATGTTTTTAATGAGCCCAAAGATCAGTTGAAAGAATGCTCAGGGTATCTGCTTCATTTTTTAACAAGCTTGAAACATAATAAGAATTATGCTCAAAATGTCATTTCATGGTTTAATGAGCTCAGAACTAAAAAGAAAGTATACTAAAAAATAAGTCCCATTGATAGGTGTTTTCCCAACATGATGTTTAATGGTTGGTACTTGTCCCAAGTATAACTGTCAAGTATCTTAACTCCAACATAATATAAAATGGTTGGATACATGCCCCCTAAGATTCATTTCATATACTTACTCTTTTCTTCATCCAACTAAATTATGGGTTACTTCTAAGAAAAGGTTCACTAGAAACGGATAAAGTGATACATGCAGATGAAATGAAGGTTCAAGGATTGAGTCTAGTAAAAGACTTGACACAATGGAAGAATCTCTTTCATTCTTTTAATGAGATTGACACAGAATGAGAACTATGCTTGGCTTCATTTCTTGTCCAACATGATGTCTAGAGGTTGGTAGGTTTCCCCCTTACATAAGAAGTTAGAGATTTAACTCCATTATGGTGTCCATTGTCTAGAGACATGCCCCCCAAGATACCCTGTGATCGGAAGATGCTATCAGTTTTCAAACAACTAGACTCCAGCATGATGTCCAGAGTCAAGAGACATGACTAACAAAGGGGAAGGAACCACAAGAACATGTGGGATATTTAGGGAAGTATGATTACTAGGAGTTATATGATGATCAGGTTTAACAAAGGAAAGATGATCAATGGTCACAATATTCCCATCATGGGGAAAATGCATCCCTCTAAAAAGTGTGGACACTACAACTTTCATGGCATAAACATAATCTCATCCAAGGAGCAGATTAAAATCTAAGGGACCTTGGACTACCATAACATCAATATAGACAATTTTCCCTCCTAAGATGATAGGTAAATGAGGAAGGATCCCTAAAGGTGTAGTAGGTCTTCGATTAAAAGACAGTATCTGATCGGTGGCTGGCACAAGCTGAGGATAACTTATAGCTTTCCAAGTAGTTGAGGATAAAATACTAACAAAATCCCCTTCATCAACAATAGTGCGAAGTATGCTCTTAGCGGTAACTCACACAAATATCTGGAAAGGAACACTCAAATGAATACGAGATTTTGTTAGATTACACCAATCAAATGAAATAAACTCAGTACTCAGAGAGGGTTTTGTTGAAATAGACAAAAAATCCCCTTGCATAGAACAATCCAAAATGACTACGAAAACTTCAACGAATTTCATTTCATTCTCAACTAGAAGAAAGGGACAAGATGAAGACCGTGTGAAAATGACTACTTCAGTATTAACATTCTCAGATGAAAGAGTGGGATCAAGAAAAGATAACATCGAATCGACCATTTTAATCTCACTCTTCAAAGGAAGAGTAGGATTAACTACTTGTTCTTCACTCTCTAAAGAAAGAGTGGGATCGACCGAGGATGAAATTGGATCAAGCACTTTATCAACCAATGGGATGTCAAGGGACAACTTACGGTAACCTATTGGAATTCGTTGTTGAGGAACAATAATATATTAGAACAAATTTGAAGATTCATCCATGCAAGGACAAAGGTAAGTAAGGTGCATGTCCTTACATAGAAAGTAATGATTTCTGACTCTTAACCATAGAGTCACTGGTTGATGGGGTATCATCGGGATGATGACATGGGTTGTTGGGAAGCCTTAGACCACACTTCTAAAACTTGTGACAAACCATGACAATATTTAAGAAGATGTTCACCCTTGCAAAATCTACAAGGGAACTTAGGCTTACGAGGTGTTTTTCGAGGAAAATCAACATTCTCAGCACTGTGAGAAGTAATTGGTTGATATTTGATTTCTTGTTTGTCTTTCTTATTCTTAATATTCATTTCATTATTCCTCTTATCCACCTGATTACTAGCATCACAACTTTCGACAATAGAAGTAATTGGTTGATATTTGATTTCTTGTTTGTCTTTCTTATTCTTAATATTCATTTCATTATTCCTCTTATCCACCTGATTACTAGCATCACAACTTTCGACAATAGAAGAAGGAGAAAGGGAAGTAGACACATCTAGCAAAGAAGGTGAAAGATCAACATGATGTTGATGCTCTTGTGATGGAAAGTTGGCATTTGAAACAATTGGTGCACTTGGGATAATAGGACTTGATAATAACCATACGGGTAATCCTATATTCAATCCAAGAAGACTTAATGTATCCATGAGAGGAGGACCAAGATTTCTAAATGAAGGAATAACAAAAGGTTCCCCTCGAGAAGGGGTCTCTTGGTTAGTAGTTCTAGAAGGCATAGCCATATCTATGTAACAAAACTATCTCTCTCTTTAATGATATTTAACTATACAGGAAACAAGCGCTACTCATTCTAAAGCAACAAGAAAACATGTGAAAGGAGTGGATAAGAAGTCAGGATCCTCACAGGATTGTCAAACCACCACAACTCACTATATACTGTAGCGTCCAATAGTAAAACACGACAAGGAGGAATGTGAAAGTACCCTTTCTTGAATACCCAACTATCTGGATAACACGTGTGTAGTAATCTCCTCGAGTGTTGTTCTCAGTGTATTGCGATGATAGGACGACAAAAGGGCTTTTCTTAGATGGTTTCAGGATCCCTAATGGTGTCTCCCTATATATGCAAGGTACATGGGAGCTCAGTCCATGTTAGTGTTGTCTAATGCAAAACCGTTCAAAAGGGGCCTTCCGATATACTATCGAGTACATGAAGAAATTTTTGATATAACTCAAGGGTATGCAAAAATGCGTTTGATATATCGATTAGTACATGGAAGAACTGCATGATCCCCATGATGTAGTGCATGCAAAAAATGACAGCTCCTACATTTATAGATGCTGGAACTCGTCTTCTAACCTATCACACACTTATCGCTAAGAATTTTAACTTAGCTAGCGCTTATTTTTATCTGAAACGGTTAAGTGGACATATGGAGTGAAAACTGAATCAAAAACCATGCAAGGATGAGATGCATATGTTTCACTCTTTATTTTAATGGGTTCCCTACTTATTAGAGAGTAGGAGGTTCTTTTCCCAAATGTCGAAATTGAATAACATACACCCAAACTTGAAACAAAAATTGCGTTTCCTATGTTTCCAACAAAAGTGAAAAACAAATATTTGGGAAGAAAAAGAGCTAATTAACGTTTCCAATAAAAAAGATAAATCAAAGAGTCTTTACAGATCATGGAACTTGAAATCTTTTTCTCTTTTATATAAAACTAAGATTAACAAAAGAAAAATTCTGAAGTAAACTAAAACAAGACCAAATTGTTTTTTGATTTTCAAGTATTTTTCAATCTAATAAAGATCAAATCAAAACTTTTTCTTTGAACTATGAAGGAAAAAGAAGATCAATTTTCCCCTACTACAGATATCTAAGGAAACAAAAAGTGATCTCAATACAAGAGAACTCAAGACAAACTCAACTAATGCACACAAAAATGAAATGCAATTTTTCCGATTTCAATGAATACAATCCATAGAAAAGAGAAAGTCTAGATTTTAAGAAAAGAAAGAAATGTAAAATTCATAGCAAGAAACATAAACTCTTCTTTGAATGAAAAGAGAAAATAATTCAAAGTGAGTGTAGAATGTACGATTCATTGGCCGAGGGGGATTTTTTTTCTTTCAAAAATGGACTTCATTTCGATTGAAAATCAAGCTAAAAACACCCCAAAATCAATTAAAAAGGGTCACTGAGTACCTACCTCGGCACACTTGAAGGAAGAAATTAGGGCATCCCTAAGGGGTTGGCACATTTTACACACTGCTTAACAGCATCAACAACGTTTTTTTTCTCTGGGAAAGAGGCGTCGGTGGCGCTCTGTCAGAATAGACAAAAGGCGTTAGAAAAGTGTTAGCGCTCTGTCAGAATAACCCAGGTGCGTCGACAGATCTAGAAACCAAAAGAATCAAATGTCCAATGTGAATCAAACTGGAATTATGGTAAGTAAAAAAATGATCAAAAGAAGGAAATTGAGGGTAAAGTAAGGTGGATTACTCACCTTAGATATTTAAATAAGTAAGAAAATTTTTATAAGGTTGTAATCAAAAGTGACATCAAAATTCACAGATCTAATTGGATCTTATGCCTAGTGGAGTCGCAAGTTTTGTTATCGGGAATATTTCAATTAGTGGGGACACTATTTGTTCCCCTAGCCTGCATGGAGTATATCTAGAACAAAAAACCACAATGATCCATCCTTCACCTAGATAATTGATTTTTTTGAATTTTTAAGCTTTCCTTACCTAAATGATGGAGGTTGTCCTTTCCTTGCAGATCTTTCGTGGTCGAATGTACCTGCAAAGAGTATGAAGAACAATACCAACGGTGAAAGCAACGAGACAATCCAAATATCTATACCAATAGTTAAGGAAAAGAGTAATAAAAAATTGATATTAACACAAATCATTTATGGAAAAGGAGAAAATGTTTGTATTGATACTGAAAAGAGAAAGAAGCTACAACCGAAGCCTTGACGATGAAGCTTCATTCTCACAATACATTCAACATCACTCTTACACACACTCTACAATATTTTACAAGCCTCACTCATAATGAAACTTTATTGCCTCCTACACCAGATATAATTCCAACATCATGAAGATGCTCTCTTGGTCTCTCCCCTCTACATTGTCCATGTAGATTGCTTTTATAGGCCAAAGGAATCCTAAATGGGTTGAGATCTTTTAGGAGGGAGGTAGGGAATGATCCCTAAGGGCTAGGAGCTTGAGTGCCACCTATCCCAATTAGTTTAAATCATCCTCCATGAGGACTCTCATCTAAAAGGTGCTTGAATCTTCTCTTTTTTCCCTTTTTGGATTGCGGACTCTCTCTGCAAATGCGCTAGGTGCGTTGGCACTCCTTGTGATCATGCTATAAGTGTCATCGACACACTCTGCCAATGGAAAAGAGGTGTCAATATCGTTTGATGCTCTGTGCCACGAGGAAATTTTTGTCTAACTAACTAGAACTGAGCAATAAATCCCCCAAAAGATAGTTTGTCCATCCCCTAAAAGATATTTTTACCAAGGGACTTTAAGGGACTAAGCATTAAGACAGTTTTTGGGTGTAACAATGACCATATCTCATAAAGAAGCACCACATCGACATCTGCGAGTGTTACCAATAGAACAAAAGAAAGAACCATTTGACGTACAAAAAGAAAAGAAGCATTCTTGGACGCGTGAAAATAATTCGTTCATAGAAATCAAGTGTCGACCTCAACAATTATACCGTTTGAAAGACCAATTCTGCAGATACCTGAGAGATTTGATCAGCTGTTTAGACATACACCAACGAGAAAGGTTAGTAAATTAAAAGATTTATGTAAAATTTGTTTTGCACGAATCCAAGATAAATATGTTGTCGAAGAGTTGACAACTTTGATAGAAGAGCCTCAAGAAGAGGTGTGACAAGAAAAGAGGGTTAATCATATCGGGAAAATATCAAAGGCTGGTCATGATCTAAGAATGACCTCCCAAATAGGAGATTATTACATGGAATTTATTATCTTGGACTTGGGATTCAATGTGGCCATTATTACTAGGAAAACTTGGGAGAGTATGGGAAAACCGAGACTAGTATGGTCTTTTATACATGTCAGACTAGCAAATTTGTCGAAGGTTTTACCTATCAGTTGAATAACTCAAGTTCCTATTGAGATAGAGGGACTTTGCACTTATGCAAAATTTGAGGTAATAGACATTGTTGATGATACAAATCCATATTCTGTGCTTTTGGGGATTGATTGGGCCATTGATAACCAAACTATCATCAATTTCAAGAAAATGATACTCACGTTTGAATATGAAGAACTAAGGGTGGTCGCACTACTTGATCCTCTAGAAGGATAGAGGTACATTGAGCTGGTGAATAGTGAAGGACAGGGTAGATATCTAGACCACATCTATAAAATTACTTCTGCAATGGATGATTATGTGAATCCAACGGTCGACGAAAAAATTAGTTGGTGAAGCGTTAGTTCCTGCACATCGAAATTTGGAGAAGCTCTGGAAAGTTGGCAGAACCTATTGCATGAAGTGTCCATGAGAATATGCACAAGAATTACATAATCCATGCAATGGGTACGTATCGAGGTATGTGATCTACCTACTTGTGAGGGCTTTCCTAACCTATACTCTTTTTTGACAGAATTTGAAGAAAAAATGATAGAGCCTAAGTGTCTGTCAGCTTTGGACTTTGCATTGAGGGCTACGCCTGCAAGATGGTGGGTCACACATAAATTGTCTATCTCAAAATGGCCCCAATGTTGGAGATTAATGGAAATTTGATTTGGAGATAAGGTGATGTACACTGGCTTGAAATACACATGACTGACTAGTCCTGTTGAGCACATTGAAAATTGTCCTGCGACTTGGGAGGTATGTCCATGACAAGAATGGGTTCATCATTTTGTACATACATTGGATGTGATACCAAGGAACTTGTATACATCAGTTGAGCTACGACGAGGAACAATAGAATGGGAAGAATTAGGTACAAGCTTTGGCCAAATGTTTGAATTTCTTGATGATAATCCATCGTTTGATGTTGCTCTACAAATAATTAAGAGTAAGATATTTGAACATATTCATGTGTCAATGACAAATTTTAATCAAAGCAGTGCAACAGTCCAGCATTGGATGGAGTGCTACAATGTGACCAGTGAACTAGATGATGATGATCCCCACAAAATAAACATTCCTAAATATGAAGACACTCTTGTGGTGGAAGGATCGGGTGTGTCGAGCAACAAATTTTCGAATCCGTTAAAAATCAAGAAAGTAAATATAGGGTCCCTATAAAATCCAAAGTTCACCATTATTGGAGATTATTGGGACAATGAGACTGTTGGGAAGATCACGAATTTACTACATTAATTTCAGGATTTGTTTCCCATGAAATTTTCAGAAATCATAGGAATTGTCAGAGACCTTGGAGAAATGAAAATCCCTTTGAAACTTCACGCAAATCTTTTTAATAATCAACTGTACTAACTAAACCCAAGGTACACAGGCAAAGTTAACAGAATTAGATAGAATGTAGGATGCATGTATCATAGAACCTGTCAAAGAATCTAAGTGGATCATCCTGATGGTAGTGTAAGATAAGATGACTATTGGGGAAGTGCGTATCTATGTATACCTAAGGAAACTGAATGATGTCTACTTGCATGACCCATTTCTGACACCTTTTACATATGAGGCATTGGAGAGTGTCAAGATTCAAGAAATTTATTCATTTATCGATGGGTTCTCTAGCTACAATTAGATCAGAATCGTGAAGGAAGATCGACATAAAACAAATTTTGTGACGAAGTAGGGGTGTTTCAGTATACGGTCATGCCCTTTGGACTCAAAAATTCTCTAGCTATATTTTTCAACATACTCGTGGCTTCTTTTAAGGATTTTATTCATAATTTTCTTGGGTTCTATTTTGATGTCTGGATTGTATTTGGGCTCATAAAATATCATATTGAGAGCCACAGAATCATGTCTGAACGGTGTCGATAGTATCATTTTTTTTTAATCTAAAGAAATGTATTTTTTGCGCCCCATTTGGAATTCCAATGGGTCACGTGGTTTGTTGCGATGGAATCTTGGTCGATCCTGATAAAATTGCGATCATCGTCGACCTACCACCACTCGTGACTGTAAAACAATTGAGAACAACTCTGGGACATACGTAGTTTACCGAAATTTTATTAGAGGGTATATAGAGGTGACTTCTCCTATGGAGAAATTGCTAAAGAAGGATGTTAAGTTTCAGTTGATGAAACAATGCCAATAAATTTTGGATATCCTAAAGAATAAGATGGTTATAACACCCATCCTAGTATGCGCTTCAAAAATACCGACACTATCTCCTGGGTGGACATTTCTAGATGTTCACAGACCATTCAACATTGAAATACCCGATCCATAATCCAATGTTAGGGGGGAATATCTGTCGATGGACTCTCCTCTTCCAAGAATTTGATTTCGAGATCATTGTTAAACCTAGTTGATTGAATTAAGTACCCGACCATTTGTCAAGACTCGAAAGTGACGAAGATCCTGGTAATATCGATGATAACCTTCTAGATGGGAGATCACCATTGATGTCAATGATTCCCAAGGTATATCAGTACATTCCTATAAATGAGAATAGATGACTTGAAGTTGAACAATTGATGGAATATTTCAATCATAGGCCATTGATGAAATCCCACTGTTGAAAGTGAGGAAACCTGCCATTAAGACATGCAGGATTCAAGGTACCTGACTGGTTTCTAAGACTAATTCTTGGATGATGTGTTGTTGTTAATGGGAATAGACTCATCGAAGGATGACCATGATGTTTCCCCCATCATAAACAAGAAACTTGGAACAAAATTGATGTTGAAAGGACGAAAACAACCATAGGACTGATTCAGATGTGACCGACTCGAAGGAAGGCAAGGAAATTATAGAGGTAGACTATAATGGAGGCTTCACTTGAACATTGAACAACACGACAAATGACTTGGCATCATTGACTCAACGAGGAAGAGATCAAATGTAATGAAAGGTCATGACGATTCATTCTTTGAATTAACTCAAAGGAGTTAAATGACTCACGAAAGTGGATCAACTTGGTGACAAGCTGAATACCCAACTGTTGGAAATGAAAATGCAGACATGTGCCATGTTCAAGGGTGTACTATGTGTTGTCATTAATACAAATGAAAGATGTTCCCCATTCCCTTAATTTCCCCATCACGAAGGATGAGTGCCTTTTTGTTTTTTAACGAGCTTAAAAAGGGTAACAAACGCTCGATATAGCTCATCAAGTGATGAGTCCATTCTCACATGTTTTATGAACCTAAGAAAGGAGGGGTTCATTCCCATAAAGGGTCCTTCATCGTTTGATTGTATGAGTCCGAAGAAGGTAAAATCATCCATCATTTCATATTTAGAGAGTCTGAAATGACTAAGAAGATTCTAGAGTGGAATTTTTTGTAGATTTGGTCCCCAAGGTCTAAAAAATATAAACTGATACCTAGGAGAACCCTTCTAGTTGCAATAAACTAGAGTGTACTTTTTTTGTAAGTGATTTTAGTCGGTCCAAAAAAGGGGTAAATTATCGTTGACTAGATGACCTTTCAAATACTTTTACAAGCGTGAAAGAATCAAGTTCGCTTGACAATATTTTCTTGTTTAAAGAGCCCGGAAAGAGCTTAACGGTGACTCTATAGAGTTTTCCCTTTTTCGTAATCCATTTTAACGTGTCCGAAAAAGCAATAAAAGCACACTCGATACCTTTTCACTATATTTTTAACAAGTACACTGAGGGTATGAAAGGAACTCAATATTTTTTCAACTTGAGTTAGAGTGTGAAAAAGACAAAAAGAAACTCAATCCACTTTTCATGTTTTAAGCAGAGCATGAAAAATGAAAAGTAAGCTCAACACCATATTAATGTTTTTAATGATCCCAAATATCGGTTGAAAGAATGCTCAGGGTATCTGCTTCATTTTTTAACGAGCTTGACACATAATATGAATTATGCTCAAAATGTCGTTTCATGGTTTAACGAGCTCAGAACTAAAAAGAAAGTATACTAAAAAATTAGTCCCATTGATAGGTGTTTTCCCAACATGATGTTTAATGGTTGGTACTTGTCCCAAGTATAACTGTCAAGTAGCTTAACTCCAACATAATATAAAATGGTTGGATACATTCCCCCTAAGCTTCATTTCATCTACTCACTCTTTTCTTCATCCAACTAAATTATGGGTTACTTCTAAGAAAAGGTTCACCAGAAATGGATAAAGTGATACATGCAGATGAAATGAAGGTTCAAGTATTGAGTCTAGTAAAAGACTTGACACAATGGAAGAATCTCTTTCATTTTTTTAACGAGTTTGACACAGAATGAGAACTATGCTTGGCATCAGTTCTTGTCCAACATGATGTCCAGAGGTTGGTAGGTTCCCCCTTACATAAGGAGTTAGCGGTTTAACTCCATTATGGTGTCCATTGTATGGAGACATGCCCCCAAGATTCCCTGTGATCGAAAGAGGCTATCAGTTTTCAAACAATTGGACTCTGGCATGATGTCCAGAGTTGAGAGACATGACTAACAAAGGGGAAGGAACCACAAGAACATGCGGGCTATTCAGGGAAGTATGATGACTAGGAGTTATACGATGATTAGGTTTAGTAAAGGAAAGATGATCAATGGTCACAATATTCCCATCATGGGGAAAATGCATCACTCTAAAAAGTGTGGACACTACAAATTTCATGGCGTAAACATAATCTCGTCCAAGGAGCTGATTAAAATATAAGGGACCTTGGAATACCATAACATCAATATAGACAATTTTCCCTCCTAAGGTGATAGGTAAATGAGGAAGGATCCCTAAAGGTGTAGTAGGTCTTCGATTAAAATCCAATATCTGATCGGTGGCTGGCACAAGCTGAGGATAACTTATAGCTTTCCAGGTAGTCGAGGATAAAATACTAACAAAATCCCCTTCATCAACAATAGTGCGAAGTATGCTCTTAGTGGTAACTCACACAAATATCTGGAAAGGAACACTTAAATGAATACGAGATTTTGTTAGATTAAACCAATCAAATGAAATAACCTCAGTACTCAGAGAGGGTTTTGTCGAAATAGACAAAAATTCCCCTTGCATAGAACAATCCAAAATGACTACGAAAACTTCGGCGAATTTCATTTCATTCTCAACTGGAAGAGAGGGACAAGATGAAGACCGTGTCAAAATGACTACTTCAGTATTAACATTCTCAGGTGAAAGAGTGGGATCAAGAGAAGATGACATCGAATCGACGACTTTAATCTCACTCTTCAAAGGAAGAGTAGGATTAACTACTTGTTCTTCACTCTCTAAGGAAAGAGTGGGAACCAAGGATGAAATTGGATCGACCACTTTATCAACCAATGGGAGGTCAAGGGACAACTTACGGTAACCTGTTGGAATTCATTGTTGAGGAACAATAATATATTCCAAAAACTTTGAATATTCATCCATGTAAGGACAAAGGTAAGTAAGGTGCATGTCCTTACATAGAAAGAAATGATTTCTGACTCTTAACCATAGAGTCACTGGTTGATGGGGTATCATCAGGATGATGACATGGGTTGTTGGGAAGCCTTAGACCACACTTCTAAAACTTGCAACAAACCATGACAATATTTAAGAAGATGTTCACCCTTGCAAAATGTACAAGTGAACTTAGGCTTACGAGGTGTTTTCCGGGGAAAATCAACACTCTCAGCTCTGTGAGCAGTAGTTGGTTGATATTTTATTTCTTGTTTGTCTTTCTTATTCTTGATATTTGTTTCATTATTCCTCTTATCCACCTAATTAATAGCATCACAACTTTCGACAATAGAAGAAGGAGAAAGGGAAGAAGACACATCTAGCAAAGAAGGTGAAAGATCAACATGATGTTGTTGCTCTTGTGATGGAAAGTTGGGATTTGAAACAATTGGTGCACTTGGGATAATAGGACTGGAGAATAACCATACAGATAATCCTATATTCAATCCAAGAAGACTTAACGTATCCATGAGAGGAGGACCAAGATTTCTAAATGAAGGAATAACAAAAGGTTCCCCTTGAGAAGGGGTCTCTTGGTTAGTAGTTCCAGAAGGAATAGCCATATCTACGTAACAAAACTATCTCTCTCTTTAATGATATTTAACTATATAGGAAACAAGCACTACTTAATCTAAAGCAACAAGAAAACATGTGAAAGGAGTGGATAAGAAGTCAGGATCCTCACAGGATTGTCAAACCACCACAACTCTCTATACACTATAGCGTCCAATATTAAAACACGACAAGGAGGATTGTGAAAGTACCCTTTCCTAAATACCCGACTACCTGGATAACACGTGCATAGTAATCTCCTTTTGTGTTGTTCGCGGTGTATTGCAATGATAGGACGACAAAAGGGATTTTATTAGATGGTTTTAGGATCCCTAATGGTGTCTCCCTATATACACAAGGTACATGGGAGCTCAATCCGTGTTAGTGTTGTCTAATGCAAAACCGTTCAAAAGGGGCCTTCCGATATACTATTGAGTACATGAAGAAATTTTTGATATACCTCAAGGGTATGCGAAAATGCGTTCGATATATTGATTAGTACATGGAAGAATCGCATGATCCCCATGATGTAGTGCATGCAAAAAATGACAGCTCCTACATTTATAGACGATGGAACAGGTCTTCTAACCTATCACACACTTATCGCTAAGAATTTTAACTTAGCTAGCGCTTATTTTTATCTGAAACAGTTAAGTGGACATATGGAGTGAAAACTGAATAAAAAACCATGCAAGGATGAGATGCATATGTTTCACTCTTTATTTTAATGGGTTCCCTACTTATGAGAGAGTAAGAGGTTCGTTTCCCAAATGTCGAAATTGAATAACATACACCCAAACTTGAAACAAAAATTGTGTTTCCTATGTTTCCAACAAAAGTGAAAAACAAATCTCTGGGAAGAAAAAGAGCTAATTAACGTTTCCAATAAAAAATATAAAGCAAAGAGTCTTTACATATCATGGAACTTGAAATCTTTTTCTCTTTTATATAAAACTAAGATTAACAAAAGAAAAAATCTGAAGTAAACTAAAACAAGACCAATTCTTTTTATTTTTTATTTTTTATTTTCAAGTATTTTTCAATCTAATAAAGAAGGTCAAAGCAAAACTCTTTCTTTGAACTATGAAGGAAAAAGAAGAACAATTTTCCCCTACTACAGATATCTAAGGAAACAAAAATCGATCTCAATACAAGAGAACTCAAGACAAACTCAACTAATGCACACAAAAATGAAATGCAATTTTTTCCGATTTCAATGAGTACAATCCACAAAAAAGAGAAAGTCTAAGTTTCAAGAAAAGAAAGAAATGTAAAATTCAATGCAAGAAACATAAATTATTCTTTGAATGAAAAGAGAAAATAATTCACAGTGAGTGTAGAATATATGATTCATGCCCCCCTCCGGCCACGAGAGGGATTTTTTTTCTTCAAAAATGGACTTCATTTCGATTGAAAATCAAGCTAAAAACACCCCAAAATCAATTAAAAAGGGTCACTCAGTACCTACCTCGTCACACTTGAAGGAAGAAAATAGGGCGTCCCTAAGGGGTCGACGCACTTTATACACTGCTTAACATCATCAACGAAGCTTTTTTTCTCTAGGAAAGAGGCGTCGGTGATGCTCTATCAGAACAAACAAAAGGCGTTAGCAAAGTGTTTGTGCTCTGTTAGAATAACCCAGGTGCGTCAGTGGATCTAGAAACCAAAAGAATCAAATATCTTCAGGATAATCCAATGTGAATCAAACTGGAATTATGGTAAGTAAAAAAACGATCCAAAGAAGGAAATTGAGGGTAAAGTAAGGTGGATTACTCACCTTAGATATTTAAATAAGTAAGAAAAATTTTATAAGCTTGTAATCAAAAGTGTCAGCAAAATTCACAGATCTAATTGGATCTTGTGCCTAGTGGAGTCGCAAGTTTTGTTATCGGGAATATTTCCATTAGCGGGGACACAGTTTGTTCCCCTAGCCTGCATGGAGTAGATGTAGAACAAAAAACCACAATGATCCATCCTTCACCTAGATAATTGAATTATTTGAATGTTTAAGCTTTCCTTACCTCAATGATGGAGGTTGTCCTTTCCTTGCAGAACTTTCACGGTCGAATGTACTTGCAAAGAGTATGAAGAACAAGACCAACAGTGAAAGCAACGAGACAATCCAAATATCTATACCAATAGTCAAGGAAAAGAGTAATAAACAACTAATATTAACACAAAACATTTATGGAAAAGGAGAAAATGTTTATATTGATAATGAAAAGAGTAAGAAGCTACAACCGAAGCCTTGATGATGAAGCTTCATTCTCACAATACATTCAACATCACTCTTACACACACTCTACAATATTTTACAAGCCTCACTCATAATGACACTTTCTTGCCTCCTACACCAGCTATAATTCCAACAACATGAAGATGTTCTCTTGGTCTCTCCCCTCTACATGGTCCATGTAGATTGCTTTTATAGGCCAAAGGAATCCTAAATGGGTTGAGATCTTTTGGGAGGAAGGTAGGGAATGATCCCTAGGGGCTAGGAGCTCGAGTGCCACCTATCCCAATCAGTTTGGATCATCCTCCATGAGGACTCTCATCTAAAAGGTGCTTGAATCTTCTCTTTTTTTCCATTTTTGGATTGTGGATGCTCTCTGTAAGTGGGCTAGGTGCATCGGCACTCCTTGTGATCATGCTATAAGTGTCATCGACACACTCTGCCAATGGACAAGAGGTGTCAGTCTCGTTTGACGCTCTGTGCCATGAGGAAAGATGTGTTTGACTACCTAGAACTGAGCAATAAATCCCCCAAAATATAGTTTGTCCATCCCCCAAAAGATATTTTTACCAAGTTACTTTAAGGGATTAAGCATTAAGACAATTTTTGGGTGTAACAATGACCATATCTCATAAAGAAGCACCACATGGACATCTGCGAGTGTGACCAGTAGAGCAAAAGAAAGAACCATTTGACATCTAAAAAGAAAAGAAGCATTCTTGGACACACAAAAGAATTCGTCAATAGAAATCAAGTGTCGACCTCAACAACTATACCGTTTGAAAGAACAATTATGCAGATACCTGAGAGATTTGATCAGCCGTTTAGACATACACCAACAAGAAAGGTTAGTAAATTAAAAGATTTCTTTAAAATTTGTTTTGCACGAATCCAAGATAAATATGTTGTCGAAGAGTTGACAACTTTGATAGAAGAACCTCAAGAAGAGGTGTGACAAGAAAAGCGGGTTAATCATATCGAGAAAAATTGAAGGCTGGTCATGAACTAAGAATGACTGCCCAAATAGGAGATTATTACATGGACTATATTATCTTGGACTTGGGATTCAATGTGAACATTCTTACTAGGAAAAATTGGGAGAGTATGGGAAAACCGAGACTAGTATGGTCTTCTATACATGTCATACTAGCAAATCAGTTGATGGTTTTACCTATCAGTTGAATAACTCAAGTTCCTATTGAGATAGAGGGACTTTGCACTTATGCATAATTTGAGGTAATAGACATTGTTCATGATACAAATCCATATTTTGTGCTTTTGGGGATCGATTGGGCCATTGATAAAGAAACTATCATGAATTTCAAGAAAATGATACTCATGTTTGAATATGAAGAACTAAGGGTGGCCGCACTGCTTGATCCTCTAGAAGGACAGAGGTACGTTGAGCTGGTGAATAGTGAAGGACATGGTAGATATCTAGACCACATCTATAACATTACTTCTGCAATGGATGATTATGTGAATCCAACGACCGACGAAAAAATTAGTTGGTGAAGCGTTTGTTCTTGCACATCGAAATTTGGAGAAGCTCTGGAAAATTGGCAGAACCGATTGCATGAAGTGTCCATGAGAAGATGCACAAGAATTACACATTCCATGCAATGGGTAGGTATTGAGGTATGTGATCTACCTACTTGTGAGGGCTTTCCTAACCTATACTCTTTTTTGACAGAATTTGAAGAAAAAATGATAGAGCCTAAGTGACTGTCAGCTTTGGACTTTGCATTGAAGGCTACGCCTGCCAGATGGTGGGTCACACATAAACTGTCTATCTCAAAATGGCCCCAATGTTGGAGATTATTGGAAATTAAATTTGGAGAGAAGGTGATGTACACTGGCTTGAAATACACATGACTGACTAGTCCTATTGAGCGCATTGAGAATTGTCCTGCAACATGGGAGGTATGTCCATGACAAGAATGGGTTCATCATTTTGTACATACATTGGATGTGATACCAAGGAACTTGTATACATCAGTTGAGCTATGATGAGGAACAATAGAGTGGGAAGAATTAGCTACAAGCTTCAGCCAAATGTTTGAATTTCTTGATGATAGTCCATCGTTTGATTTTGCTCTACAAATAATTAAGAGTAAGATATTTGAACATATTCCTGTATCAATGACAAATTTTAATCAAAGTAGTGCAATGGTCCAGCACTGGATGGAGTGCTACAATGTGAACAATGAACTAGATGATGATGATCCCCGCAAAATAAACATTCCTAAATCTGAAGACACTCTCGCGATGGAAGGATCGGGTGTGTCGAGCGACAAATTCCTGAATCCGTTAAAAATAAAGAAAGTAAATATAGGGTCCCCATAAAATCCAAAGTTTGCCATTATTGGAGATTATTGGGACAATGAGACTGTTGGGAAGATCACGAATTTACTACATGAATTTTAGGATCGGTTTCCCATGAAATTTTCAGAGATCATAAGAATTGTCATAGACCTTGGAGAAATGAAAATCCCGTCGAAACTTCATGCAAATCCTATTAATAAGCAATCGTATCGACTAAACCCAAGGTATACAGGAAAAGTTAATAGAGATAGATAGAATGTAGGATGCATGTATCATAGAACCTGTCAAAGAATCTAAGTGGATCATCCTGATGGTAGTGTAAGATAAGACGACTGTTGGGGAAGTGCATATCTATGTCTACCTAAGGAAACTAAATGATGTCTACTTGCATGACCCATTTCTGACACCTTTTACAGATGAGGCATTGGAGAGTGTCAAGAGTCAAGAAATTTATTCATTTACTGATGGGTTTTCTAGCTACAATTAGATCAGAATCGTGAAGGAAGATCGACATAAAACAAATTTTGAGATGAAGTGGGGGTATTTCAGTATATGTTCATGCCCTTTGGACTCAAAAATTCTCTTGCTATATTTTTCAACATAGTCGTGGCTTCTTTTAAGGATTTTATTCATAATTTTCTTGAGGTCTATTTTGATGACTGGACTGTATTTGGGCTCATAAAATATCATATTGAGGGCCTCAAAATGATGTCTGAACGGTGTCGACAGTATCATGTTTTTTTTAATCTAAAGAAATGTATTTTTTTCACCCCATTTGGAATTCTAATGGGTCACGTGGTTTGTTGCGATTAAATCTTGGTCAATCCTGCTAAAATTGTGATCATCTTCGACCTACCACCACTCGTGATAGTAAAACAATTGAGAACAACTCTGGGACATACATGGTTTACTGGAATTTTATTAGAGGGTATACAGAGGTGACTTCTCCTATGAAAAATTTCTAAATAAGGATGTTAAGTTTTAGTTGATGAAACAATGCCAATAAAGTTTGGATCTCCTAAAGAATAAGATGGTTACAACACCCATTCTAGTTTTTCCAGACAAGAAGAAAGTGTTTCATGTACATGTCAACGTGTCATATGTCGTGCTTGAAGTTGTACTCACGCAACTAGGTGAAGGGGATATTGGTCATCCTATTTCCTTTGCTA
This sequence comes from Pseudotsuga menziesii, assembly GCA_001517045.1. NCBI lineage: Eukaryota > Viridiplantae > Streptophyta > Pinopsida > Pinales > Pinaceae > Pseudotsuga > Pseudotsuga menziesii. The sequence goes on along the minus strand of LPNX010325677.1, from coordinate 112,746 downwards.
GCAAAAAATTCTCAACCGCAGAGAAGAATCACCACAACTGAAAGAGAAGGCTTAGCTATGGTGTATGCGCGTCAAAAATACTGACACTATCTCCTAGGTTGACATTTCTAGATGTTCACAGACCATTCAACATTGAAATACCCAATCCATAATCCAATGTTAGGGGGGAAGATCTGTCGATGGACTCTCCTCTTCCAAGAATTTGATTTCGAGATCATTGTTAAACCTAGTTGATTGAATTAAGTACCCGACCATTTGTCAAGATTCGAAAGTGACGAAGATCCTGGTAATATCGACGATAGCCTTCTAGATGCATAATTATTTGCGGTCAATATGTTTGATGACCATTATAGAGATATTGTACACTTCTTGAGCACATGATATGCACCATCCAGATTCAGTACCACACAGAAGAAATAATTAGTCGTTGGAGTTGCAAATTTCTAGTTGATAGCTAGACAGTTATGCAAAATGGGACCAAATGAAATTCTTTGTCACTACATTTTAAAGTATGAGCGACCAATGATAGTGAATAAGGCACATGCTGGTGTTGTAGGAGGCCATCATGCCGGAAAATATAGTATACACAAGATTTTACAGGAAGGACTGTGGTGGCCTGCTTTGCATGTAGATGCTAGAGAATATTGTAGGAGCTCTGATATTTGACAAAGAACAGGAAAGTAGTCATGACGAGGTTAAATTTCGCTAGTACCTCATATCACTTTACAAGCTTTCAAAAAATGGTTTGTTGATTTTTTCATACCTATTAATCCACTAGGTAAAAGAATAGGTGCAAGATACATTATTACTGCGAAAAATTACTTAAGTAGAAGGGTTGAAGCAACACTAGTAAAGGATTGTACTGCTGCGATTGCTGCAAAATTTTTGTTCGACAATGTTGTAACTAGATTTGGATGCCTGAATATTTTGATAAGTGATAATGGCACACATGTTTTCAACCATTTCATAGATGAATTAACTAATGAATTCCAAATCTAGCACAGGAATATGACACCATAGCACCCACAAGTGAATGGTGATGTCGGGCATTCAACAAGATCCTAGAGAACGCACTGACAAATATCTACAATATTCAAAGAGATGATCGGGACCAGAAGGTATCCGTAGTACTTTGGGCATATCACAAGACTTGTAATAAGTTGATAGGATAAAATCCATTTTGACCGATTTATGGAGAAGATGTTGTTATGCTAATGGAATATATTGTACCGAGTCTGAGGATAATTGTGCTTACTGAAATGGTTAATGTTGCTGTTGTCGAAGAAAGGTTTGTTGTAGCTTGTACAATTGGAAGAAGTTGGGTTTGTCGCAGGCTATCATCAGAATTTCGAAAAGGTGCGACAAAAATCTTGGAAGGACCGACATATCAAGAACAAGTAATTCCACACTAGAGATCTTGTTCTTCTATACGAAAATAAGTTTTTGAAGCATCCTGACAAGCTTAGAACACATTGGTTGGGATCGTATGTTATTATTCAAATAACTGAAGGAGGCGCAGTGCAATTGCATAAATTATTTGGACCACCTTTCAAAGGTTTGGTGAATGGAAGTTGGCAAAAGCTTTACTAGGACAACTGTGACTTGGCTGGTTGAGAATTCAAAAAGATTAAAAAAGAAACAAAAAACAAAAAGACAAAAAATCACAGATTTATGAGTGTTGTTTAGGTGTGTTATTTCTATCAAAAGTATGAGTGTTTTGTTTCAAATTTATGAGTGTTATTTCATAGACGATATGTCTATTGGGGAAAAATAAAATTCTGTGTATATTATCGATCTATCGCAGAAGAAAAATGGTGGCAAAGACTCTCAGTTTGTCGCAAGTAAAAAATGTGTCGCAGGCTCTAGACCTACCACCTAAAAAGAATTGTTGTTACACAGGTAATTTTGGTCACAAGTGGCAGTTGGCTAGCAATTAATTGGAGGACGCAAGAGATTTAAACTACGTGGTTTTTGGTCACTTTCGTCATTAATGCACAATAACTACCATTGAATTGACAAGCAAAGTGACAATTTGATTGGCAGTTTCCTTGTAATAATTAGAAAGATTGCTACATGGGACGGAAATCGCTGCCACCTTTCCATTTATTGCATGATTGATTGAATGGGTACACATATATTGTCTTCACATCGAAGTTTCATTCATTCTATTACAACCAAATGAGTACGCTGAGCTAATTGCTTACAACTGCAAGAGATGAGATGGTTTTTCACAGAGTATGGTCATTTCCATTTCCAATACGATCAATGTTCAAGAATCATGCATTGATACTACTTCACCTACATCCATTATGGAAGAAACTGCCGAATTTGTTCCACTGTCCCTCTCAATTGAAGAAGAAGTTTCAGAGTCACCAATGATTCCACGAGTTTCTTTATGACCAGACCCACGTGACCCATGAAGAAGAAAAAAATATGGTACCTGAAAGAAAGCAACAACACCTCCACTTGAAAATGACCCAGCAGGATCTGCATCCATGCTACCAGATTATGTCCCACCCAAACGAGCTAATGCGCCTAAGGCCAGTCTTGGAAAAAATGCAAAGTATCAATTGGTAGCACCAATCGTACCTAAAGGGTTTCGCGTAACGACGAACATAGTTCCAAACTTGCAGAAGATGGGCTTTGTCGACCACGACTTGCACAAGTTTCTAGAATTGGAAATGTAGAAAAATATGATGATTGTCTGTGACACAGAGGATGGCCCTATCTGCATGGTTCCAATGGAACAGGAAAGAGGATTGGACAAAGTCGGATTACTGTCGCTAATGCACATGCCACATTTTGGCTGCACAACATAAGTCAATGCCTATGTTAAACAGTTGCTAGTATGTTTCTATGGTAGATATATATGGATCAACTGAAAGATTTTAGTAGATGCTGAGATGATAGCAACAATAACCAGGAAACCCCTTGCAAGCGTCAACCTAGCACCATTTTTTGGAAAAGACCAGGACACAACATTAACAAATAAGTTGAAAGAGAAGTATGATCTAACAAGGGATATGCGAGGCTTTATTATTGCCTCATTTGGTGATATTGTTGTTCGGTTCGCATTGAAAGTTTTATCTAGCAAGTTGTTGTGTATAATGCAAACAAACCAATGTACTATAGGGACAATTACTCCGGTGGAGCTGTGTGCAGCAAGAGTCCAACTCCACTGGTCACACTATCTGCTAAATCAGATGCAGAAGGGGTACATGGAAAAGGTAGCCCATTCCATTATTCTTGGCTACTAATTTTGATTTGTTTTGTCGCATGGGCAAAAATAGAAAATTACCAAAGGGTATATGTGCCCGTCCTATGTCGAGGAGATCGATACAAGAATCTTTGGTTCGAGAAGAAGCAACCTGAGCGACAACATGACAATAATATAGAACTCGTTTTACTGGTGAGTCCCTTCGACATTTTGTTAGGAAGCAGGCCAGGCTCACCATGACGACCACTAAGGGGTTTAGGAACATTATCTTATTTTTAGTCGAGGCCCATCACATTTTTTGGAGCCCCGACAAGATCCGCAAAAGCAATGTGTGGCGATGCAGTTTCGGCTATCTACTGCTGAAGTTGATGCATCGTTCAATATTGGTCGATAGAATGGAAAGTACATGTCGCAGAGGACCAAGTCTCTATCCAAGAAGAGCTACAACAAGATGACCCATCCACAAAGAGGAATGGAGATCAAGGGGGGTATTAAATTGAGCACATAGATCTGTGAACCAACACACAACTCACAAGATATATCATACAATTTACTCAGCAATTGAAGAATGAAATAGTGCAAAAATGGCTTGCAACTGTGAATGCTTTCATTAATCAAAAGTAATTAGATAATTAATTACAATGAAGTACAATGGATAAATATCCACATGCAATTCGAATCCATGTCACGAAATTCGAATTGGTTGGACTCTACTTGACTGAATGGTTAACTGACCTTGTCTAAATCATTGTCGGAGTTCAAAATCCAAACTCAAGTGTCTAATTCTATGTTAACTAGTCTAATTGACTGAGGTAGGTGAGTAAATGTGCCTCAACTGCATGCAACCATGCAATCCTAGCGCTAACTGAATAGAAATGAATGCAGGGAACTAGAACTGAATGTAACTGACTCCTAACTGAGCTTAACTAGTCACCAACTGAACTCAACTAATGGAGGTTGGTATCAACACTCCTAGTGGCTCCTAATTTGTAGGGATTGATCTATGAGGCTCCTTAACCGATGCATGCAACTGCAATCCATGGAAGTTGGACTCAATTAGTGTTCCCCACACTTTAGTAACTGGTACATGTGCCCCAATTAGGACAAGTGGACCCAATGGTGCTAGTGACTAAAAATAGACTGAAAGGACTCTCGATTTAGACATGACTCTTGATTTAGACATAAATAACCAAATTGGACAAGGGAGGATTATAATCCTAAAAGGGGGATCCACTAGTTGAAGAAATATCAAGAAGCTCTCACAGTCCTTAGGAATCTAGCACAACTCCAACAGATCCAGCATTGGGAGAGATGAGAAAGAAATTAGAGAAGTCCAACAAGAGTCCGAAGAAGAGGAAGGCTGACAAATCATCTGGACTTGTCAGCCTCACCAATGGTGATTACACTTTGTTGATAGAAGCAATGCTAGAAGTTTCCAGTCAAAGCTACAGAAAAATAGATGAAAGACAAATAGAGTTGACAATAAGCATTGTAGATTTATTGGAGACACTTTGTAAGGCAGTAAAAGAAGTTCGAATGGTGATCGACTACACACCACAATTGCCTTAGTTGCAAGACATAAATGGCTCATCTGAAGAGTGACCTATCAACACAACGATGCTGATTCCACCAATAAGGGTTCAAGTAAGCAATTGACTTAGGAACACCAGAGATGAATACCATGGTCAAAGATCTGGGAAATGTCACCATGGATTTTTCTCCACTGATGATGTATGAAATACATGCTATTCTGAATGCTGCATTCTTAGACATGAAGAATAGAGAGCGTGCGTTGGTAAATCAGGTAAAGTCCTCGCTCAAATTTGTTAATAAAATGAAGAAAACAGTTGAAGAAGCAAAACATAAATCAAAGACGTCGCAGAACAATCAGAATCGATTGGATACGACTTTTACACTGGCTTGTAGCAGTTTTACACATGAAGGCATTACACTTGAGATGTTTTTAGAAGCCAAAGTTTTTCAACTTGGCGAAATTGTAGAGAACCTTCGCTAGAGGGTCGTGGAGTTTGAATTACAAGTACAACCCAGTACACCTCCAGAGGTACTAGAAGAAAGAAGAAATGCAACAACTGAAGTTGCGACGAAGATAGAAGAAGCAGAGGTACGATGACGAAGACGAATTCTGATAGAAGAAAATTTAGAGGATAAAATAAAACTAAGATATTATGAGGAGGTCATTAACCATAATCTTGAAGATAAAAAATATCCTTTTGTTTTAACTAGCGTAAAGAAGAAGATCCACATACTTAAAATAAAAACAAACTCTCATGAGTTGCATAGTGAAACATGGCGTTGGACCTTTCTTAAGATTTTGTGGGATGAAAGGATATGTCATCATTGTGAGACTATGAGTGTTGAGGATAAAAGACACTTCCTCTTAGGTTTCCCTTGGTACACCCACATAAGATTTCAGTTTCAAAATTTTTGTTACAATACGAACCTACCCAACCTTCTAGCTCATCAAAATTATAGTAATTTAGGAACGCTCCTCGCTAAGTTTTTTGAGCATAGAAATAAAACTCTAAAGTAAACCAAGTAGTCTTACAAACCAAAATTGGTCTGAGTGAGCAATAACCACCACCATCACCACCATTACCATCATCATCATCATTAAAAAAGAATTAGCCATAAGCTTAATGCTTGCAATCAATTTTAGCCATGAACATAATGCTTGTACTTAGTTTTCAAAGAATTATAATAAAAAAATTAAAGAAGCTTCTTGAGTGTGGGTCCTAAAGTAAAATTTTATATTTTAAAGAGAAATTTAGCATTTGCCTCAGCCTAGGTTTGACCATAACAATCTTGGTGAGGTTATTTTTTATCAAGGAATTTTGTTAGGTATACATTGGATTTTGGAAAACAATGCGACCTTCATAGTTTTAACTTGTTGCTGAATCCACCTTCATTAGACAAATATGCCTCTCGATACTTTTACAACCATGTCCATGTCTTCAGTGGAATGTCATAACGTAAGTATTGAAATTTTATATTAAATTATTATTATTATATATTTTTAATATATAATATTTTATAATTATTATTTAAAAATGTAAGGTGAAAAAGATTTAAAGATTAAAAAGTTAATATATTATAAAAAGATTATTAATTTTAATTTAAAATATTAAAAGTATTTTTTCTATTTTAATTAGTTAGTAGAGGAAAATTAATAATAGCCAAAATAAGAACCAACTTTTATTAGTTTTGTCGTGAAACATGGTGTTACATTATGGAAAGAAAGGACATACCATCTTTATGAAACTAGGAGCGTTGAAGATGAAAGACACTTTTTCTTAGAGTGCCCTGCATACACCCACATTAGATCGCAATTTCACAATCTTTATATAATACTAACCTCCCTAATCTTCAACTTGTCAAAAATATGGCGACCTCGATAGGCTTCTTTCTAAGTTTTTTTAGCATAGGGATAAAATTCTACAACAAACCAAGCAATTTATTTCTTTCTTCTTAAAGTCTAATGGACCAAAGTTGATCTCAGTAGACGTTAACTACCATCATCATCATCACACTATTTTTAATATATTGATTTTTATTTAGATATATTAAATTGATAAAATGTTAATTTTAAGTTGATTAAATATTTTCTTCTTCTTCTTTAAACGAATAAATCAAGCCACTAAAAGCATATTTTTAATATAAATATGAATACAATATATAAAGTATTTATTTTAATAAAATATATATTTTAATTAATTTTTTTGTATATTGCAAATTTTAATACAAAAAAATAAACGTGGGATCAGTAATTTCACCACTTATATAATAATAAATGGCAACAAAAGTTAATTATTACTTAATGCATGTGGGATAATGTTTTTACATAAGAGAGGACATTATTACCTTCCAAATTAATATATTCAGTCATTATTACATATTTCAACACCTTTTATGATAGCAATTGGTCTCTCCTTTAATTGTTGGTATATGCTTATGAAATCTTCATCTCTCTCACGGTCTTCACTAAACTGATCATGAGTGAAAGGCTGAAGCTACATTATCACACCAACTTTTGCAAACATCTTCACTGGGGGTCATGAAAGCATGTGATCCAACTTGTTTGTGGCTCCTTTCTTGTATTTGATTAATATGTGTCACAATTGCAAGAATCCCAACCATTTGGATTGACTCAACTATGATATTTTACTTTGATTTTGCAAGTACTAAAAGGGTTAATTATTGGTGTTTGTGATGGTTTATTTTCCCCATAAGGTAATGCTTCCACTTCTTCATTGCTTGCACAATAAAAAATGACTCTTTATCATATGTCAGGTAGTCAAGCACTACTCCATGCAACAACTTTGAATGGTATCCCATTAGTCTTCCTCCTTTCATAAACACTACTAACACTGCATATCCACTTGCATATGTTTCTAGTTCAATTGTTCATTATGAATTAGGCATAGCTAGAACAAGAGCACTACTAATATACCTCTGTTAGCATTTTGTAGCTCAGAGGTACTCATGCATCAGGTTCCTAGGTGCAAGGGTACAAGATGACGAGTTCTCATTAAACGTCATTAAGTGACTTTATTAAGAGCATTTATTAAAGTAGGGGAGGGAGGTGCGGGAGGGGTCATTTTAGATCAAGGAGGAAATGAGATACATACTTTTTCTTTGGGTTTGGGTAGGCAAACCAACAATAAAGCGAAGTGGGAATCCTTATGCAAGGAATAGAGGAAATGGCTAGGATGAGTATTGAAAACTTCCATGTTTATGGAGATTCAAGTATAGTCATTCAAAAGATGGGGAGGGAGAGAGAAAGCAGTTGGGAGAGTTCAAAAAAGAATCATGGCCTTTATCCTGGATATCTCCAAGATTCATTGTTTCCACGTTAGAAGGAATTTTTTTTTTTGCAAACAAGCCCACCAACACAAGAGCTCATCTTAAGCAAGAGGAAATTAGCATTGATCACACTGCTCCTATTATTAAATGGATTGCATGTCTCTATGGTCATCAGATAGCCCCTCAATTCTAACATAAGGAAAAAATATAGCCTAAAAGAAAATTATAGATACGGTGGAATCAAAGGAATTAATGGGCATACCTATGACAACTTAGCACCCACAATCCAAGGTGAGGTGTCATATCAAGGCTTCGATTGGAATAGGTGGCAATCGGATATTCTTACGAGGATAAGGGCTTTAAAGAGCAATAAAAGCTCATGGTTGGAAAAGTCTTATAACAACTACTTTCTGTCCCTTGACATCATTGTGCAAGCAAGGGTGATGGATATGCAATTTACTTCGCATGATTCAAGACATGTCTTCTTCAGTAAGTTCAAGAATCAATTCAATTCTTTTTCTATTTCTGGGAGCATGCGTTGGACTTGGGAAAGAAGCAAGGGAAGTTTCTATGTGAATGAATTGGACCTTGAAGCCATGGATTCCAAGGATGATGCACTAGAAAGTTTGATGGGTGAAATAATGTAGCTGTAGAATCTCGTGCTAGATTATAAGAAAAGTGCTTAGATGTGTGTATGAGGTTTCTAGGGCAGTGCTTGAATAACATAATCAATTCTTAGCAGATTTCTCAGGCATGGCCTCTCGCATTGAAGACATCGAAGGGCATATTCAGATGCAAGGTGGCGAGGTGGAAGGCATCCGAAGCAGTATGTAGGAGATGGAGCGTTGGAAACCAAGTATGAGGAGCTGCGAAAAGGAACCTTGGACACCAAGCGTCAAGTTCAGGCTATTTTATGAATGTCAATGAAAGAAAAAAGACCTTGTCCACTCAACTTAAGGAAATTTTGGAAGCCATTTCTTTGGAACTAGAAGATAAAAGAAAAGAAGGGACATTAGAGTTCGAGCATGCCGATGACAATCTGATGGAGGAGACTTCTATTGTCTATGTGAGTGGAGAAGGTCTCCAAGAATGATGTTCAATCATGCTCTCTTTTTGGTTTAAAGAAAGTTTTTTCCTTGCTTCTATGTTGCTAGTTTATCAGGGTTTATATTGTAAGAGGAAATAGACTAGGTTTGTAAAGTCCCTCCTTTTTTTACTACAACATGAGCTGGAAGANATATATATATATATATATATATATATATATATATATATATATATATTCACGTTTCTGTTAAAACGAAAGAGCATTTATTAAAATATTTTTGGAATTGACTTTATGATTTTAAAGTCAAATATATTTTATTAAAGTGTCATTTGCTTTATAAAGTGACTTTAAGATATAAAGTGTACTTTTTAATTATTTAGGGTAAAGTGATTTTTCAAAAAGAGGAGATTTTTATATAGTTATGACTTAAGATATTTAAGTCATCTTGAGAATAAATATCATCCTTAGATGATAAAAAAATTATGATAAAGTGTTTATTGAGGAATAATAACTAGGGAGTCACATATGGGGATATACAACTATGCGAAGCTAGAAGGGATCGAAGCTACATGAGTAGGATTTCAATTACAAGGTATCAATTATGGATGACGAAGACTTAGTTGAATATTCTCCTAACCCAGATAAATATGTTGACATATGGGATGTACCTATTGGCAATAATGTTTGTGGTGGTATAAAAAAGCAGTGGGCTTAAGGATTTTTCAAAAACAACTGTGAACTCCAAGCCTGCAATCAACATGGATACCAACCTAGATTTTGTTCAGCTTCTGATAGCCCTACAGGATGAATTCCTGGATTTTCCACACCTTAATATGGGGACAAAACATGTCTTGGGCCAAACCCACTCCTCAGAGGCTCGACCCGATCCTCCAGGCTTCGAGGATTTTCTCCATGGCCCATAACATTTTGAGGTTTTAGGCCTTGATATCTTGGAAAACAATGGTGTGGGATTTGGTATAGCTCAAAGGAAAGGAAGCAAGTCTACTCCATTGAATTTTCGGAGCCGAAGACATAGATTTGAGCTCCATATTTTCCATTAGTATGAGGCATACTGCAAGTAACCCTAACTTATCTCAAATCAAAGGAGACTTCATTATTATGGGAGGGGATCGAAGTAATGAGGCCAAGATCAAGGAGGAAGTAGGAAAGGAAGGATTTCATCATGGATCCAGTGATTCAAGGGAAGGAGAAGGTACAAGAAAGAAGAAAATAAGGGTTCTAAAAAACAATGGTAGGGAAAACTAGTTTGTGGTAAGGGAAGGCATCCCGCTTTTTAGAGTGGCTAATATGGATGAGCTAACACTTATAGGTTGGGTTCATGGAAATAAATTCTCTATTAAAACTCTTATGCAATGAGAAAATAAATAGTCATGAAAAAGGTTGGGTTAGATTCCAAAAATCACGTGCCTAGCCAAATGGTGGGTTGTCTTCATTATACAGAAGCTGAAAGACTCTAAATGGATTCTATCTCAAAACTAGTGTGTTGGGTTGATGCCCCTTGGCTTAAAATCATGGACCCCTTATTTGATGCAAGCCAGTAAAAAATGGATATGTCTCTTGATGGGTTTGACTGCTTAGTATTTCATTAGACTCTAGTCACCTAAAAGTCTTAGAGGTATCGAAAATCAACTAGGCGAATTTATCTCTATGGATATATCCTTCGAGGAAACATGCAAGATGAGTATGGCTTAGATCTTAGTTAGGTTGGACACCAGAGAACGACTTAAAGAAGACATTGAAATTGAATGGGGACAATTCACCATTCTCCAATCCATGGAATACAAGGGGGTTCTTTTTAGATGCAGAAAGTGTCATGCATATGGACATTTGGTCGATTCATGCAATATTTTGTTCAAACCAAGGAGTGGTAGTAGGGGCTCAAGCGGTGGGCAAGGAGTTAGGTGAGAAGAGATCATTGGAAGCCAAATGTGTAATAATGGAGACATGAAGACCTAAATAAGATATAGAGGCATTGGAAGGGGGATTAAATTCCATTCCAAAGGAGGATAGGATCAGGTCAAAAGAGCACAAGAAGAAGTCGACGTAACCCACAAGTTGGAGAAAGGAGAAGGGAGCGAATGAGGTTCTATTTCAATAGGCCTCTTCCTCCATGCTTCCTCCACAGGTATGCAAGACACCAAAAAATTTCCATCTTGTGATTTTATTATTGGTTCTTCTATTGATTTGAACTCAATCACTTCCCTAACACTAAACCCCCCAAACCCTCCTAATCATCACCTAGAATCAAGAGATGCTTTCTCCAACAACCCTTCGATGGGAGATGTGATACCTGAAACACATTTCGGCTGAAAGAAATAAAAGTATATATATTATTTTAGGCTGCAAACATATGGGAATGGTATTAAGGAAGGTGGGTTGGGCATGGTCCAACATGTTTCTAATGGAGAGAGGGGGAAAGGTAGGAAAATGATCATTCATAATGCACATGAACAAAAAATCATGTAGGTAGTAGTAGGGAAACAATCTTCCATTAGAAGGGCGCTTAGAGAGGTGGGATCCCCATAATGGGTTAAATAATGAAGATCCTCTCATTCAAATGTAGGGGTTTGGCAAACCCGTCTAAAAAATTGTCACTCAGGAGGTTGGTTTTGGCACACTCTCCATATGTCCTTCTTCTTCATGAAACATTGGGAGAATGAAATCAGGTTAAATATACACTTAAAAATATATTCAAGGGGTGGAATTTATCGGTGCACAATGCTAAAGGGATATCTGGTGGACTTGCCATAGGATGGAATATTTCCTCTTTTCAAGTATTGAAAAGTTGGGGATGTGAATTCCCTATATTTCTGGAACTCAACAATGAAAGGGAGAAGCCTCAAAGTCCTTTTAAATTCAACTCCATTTGGCTGAAGGATAAGGAGTTCAAGGATATTCTAGAAAATGTTTGGTAGCCTATGTTTCCTGGAGTTAGATGATCAACCTCAAATCCATTTTGCACAAAATTTGAAATCCTTAAAGTAGGCTAGAATCAAGTGGGAACACGAAAAACACATAAAAGATGAGCATGAGCTTAAAAATATAGAAGACATATTACAGTTTATGTATGATTCAAAAAAAGGTGGACTTGAGTTTAAAGAATAAAAAAGAATCCTTCTTCAGCTCAAAGAAAGTAAGAAGAAGCTTCTTGTTGAATAGGAGGAGGTTTGGAGACTCAAGAGTCGAGCAATATGGCTCAATAGCAGGGATGAAAATATGAAAATTTTCCATGTTACTGCCAAAGGACACAAGATCAAGAATACTATTTGTGGAATGAAACATTCGAAGGAAAGGGAGGTCAAATTTTTTGAAGGATTGTCATATATGGGGTAATTCAATTCTCAAATATTTCAAAGGGAACATGAGATAGCATCAATCCTTGAAATTATGAGGATATCGTAATATTTTCCCTGATTTGTTAGTGAGGAGGATAATCGATACCTTGTGGAAAAAATTTCACAATCTGAGTTGCTTGAGGTACTCTATAGCTTCCAAAGAGACAAAATCCATGGTCCTAATGGTTGGTCAATAGAGTTCCTCTTGGAATCATTTGATATTTTGGGAGCGTATCTACTAAAAATTGTGGAGGAATCTCAATATTCAGGAAGATTTCTAGAGTCCTTCAATTCCACCTTCATTGCCCTAATTCCAAAGTGGACAATCCTAACTCATTTAATGACTTCAGACCTATATTGTTGGAGAACGAGATTTATAAAATTATTGCAAAAATTATAGCCAGATGTTGGTGTGAGTTTTGTTGACCCAGGTTCAGACTCCTTAGTCGTCAAAAAAACCCAAGATATCGTCCCGGTAGAGGATATCTCCGTCGGCAATACCTACAACGTAGATGAGGTCTCACTCGAGACATCTATTAGGAAATTCCAGAATCGGGTTTCTACAGTTATGAAGGGGATTTCCTTATTACAATATTACTAGGTCACTCAACCGAAATCAGGGAACAAAATTCTGTCTCATACATTCATTCAAGATATAACCTATTGATCCATCGACATATATAGAACAATATGTAACATAAGCATTAACACACATTAACTACTATTCTATGTGCGGCATATATTAATAAGTTCATATCTCGACACATTCAAATTAGCTCATTTACAACATATATGCATTCGACATAAACACATCTATCAAAGATACATAGACACAAAGTTTAACCTGGCAACCCATTCGGGAAAAAACGCAAAGGTTCTCTTCATATGGCATGAGAAATTCTTTAACACCTTTGGTCTGCACATTTAGCTTGTAGAATCTTCTTTTGATATTCTTTTCAATTCATTTATTATTTTCTCGTCTTTGGTTTTTTTCTCTATCTCTTTTCTTGCTCTTCTTCTTAGTATTAATCGTCGTCTATGAATATGTGATCCATACACAGCTTGGATCGATGATTTTATGATTTTACACTTATTGATTTAACCATTGATTGACTCTAAAATGTCAGTTAGCAGGTTGTCTTTCTAATTTAACCCATCCCATTACATCTAAAAATATGAATTATTGGTTCAAATTACAATCATGATTTATTTCCAAAAGAAAACTATCAGTTGAACTAGCTCTTTACCAAAAATAGGTCAAGCTCCTCGTCTCGACTTTCTTTCTTCCTCTTTTGTCGCGGTTCCTTCTGTCACGGTCTCTGCTTGTATTGCGACTGAAATATTCATCTTTCCGAGCATTATTATGGTTATCTTTCCTCGTATTTTACTAGGTCCAACAAGCCCCCAAAAGTCACCTATGGCTCATCCCGAGCCACATTAGTCTGAAATTTTGGTCAGTGCGACTTTGCTATGAAAATCTTGAAAGATGTTCATAACCTATTATGCTTCTTGTCCCACTTCTTCATGTAATATCTTCAATTGGTCCATAATTTTGGAACTGATATGTTCCAACGTTGTCATTCTTTTCAAACCCAAATATTGTTGCACATTCTCATGGGCAGGTTGAATAATCCCTGTAACCATCTTCGCTTCTGCTTGTAGCTCTGCGACACGATATGTTATGTTATGCTATTGTGCACGCAATATGGCTATGTGGTGTTGTAATCGCTTCATATCGGTTTCCTTTGTAAGTTTTAAACCTATCCAGAGAAGCAACACATACATATTCTTTTAAGCAAAATAGAGATCATAACACAACATTCACGCATAAACACATAGATTTACCTTGGAAACCATTAACCGGGAAAACCAAAAAACCTTGGATCCACACCTCCTATTTTCTCTTGATTACATTATGAATCCTCACAATACAAAATATAGGTATTCATCAGCATCCAATACTCTAATCCGTTAACCCGGATTAGAAAAAGACTCCAATCCCTTAACCGGGATTAAGTTACATATTTTTACAAAAAGTTCTGAAAAATAGCCAAAACCAACCAAGGTGCTTTTGGGATCTCCCAAATGCAGCACTGACATGCACACCTTCCCTCCACATGCACATGCAAATCATATAACATATACCCAACAACCTTGGCCATATTTTCCACTGTTGGAAGCTTCTACACTTCATTCTTCAACTAGTTAAAGTCCGCTTCATCAATGTACAACTGCTCTCACCTGTTCTAACTCAGTGTTATTGATTAAGGACTCCCATGACTGAGAAACATGTTCGATTGCTTTGGCACAAATTACCTCTACCTCTTCAATCTTTTGCACAACCTCAGTTTCTGCTTTCCTTTTCTCTTCCAGTACCTATGGAGGTGTAATGGGCATCATCTTTGATTCCAACTCTGCAACTCTCTTGCATAGGTTCTTAGCTATCTCATCTAGTCTGAAAAATTTTGCTTCAGAGAACATCTCGGGTGTAATTCCTTCCTTAGAAAAATTTCTACAAGTAAGTGTAACAGCTACATCCAGTCACTTCCTACCATCTTGCTAGGTTTTTACTATATTCTATTTGCCCTTGTTTGCTTGGTTCAACGATGAAATGGTTTTCTTTGATTATTTCAACTGTACAAATATCACTATCTCTCTTGTTTTAATCTCTTCGGTTGCAACATACTGAATAGAATGCAGTTGATACATTGGTACTGCAGAATAATTAAAAGTCACATGGCCAAGATCCTTGACCACGACATTGAGCTCCATCATTTTGAAGTCAATTGATTGACCAATTACCTAAATTGCTCTTCATATGCTTCATCTTGGTCCCACAACATAGTCTAATATGGTGCTTGGTCAATCGCTACTCTAACATCTTTTACTGCAATACAAAGTGTCTGCAGTAAATTGGTGATGCTGCTTATCAATTCCATTTGTCTCTCATCCATCTTATTGCAGCTATCATTTTCTACTTCTTCTATTCTATCTGATATGAGGTTATAATCATCATTTGTAAGACTGAAAACTCTAGATGATATGTCAACCTTCCTCTTATTACAACTCTTCTCATATTTTTCTGAGCGTTTTCTTTTATCCCCCAACTCTGGATCTATTGGGTTTGCACTGGATTAATTTTGACTATTGTAGAGAGAGATTCTTAGGATTTCTATTGGCGAATCACCTCCCTAGTTTCCATTGTGCTTCTTTGATTGGTCATCCCATCGTGGCTCTTCTTTTGCAAATAATTGATTCTCTGCGGTAGGTATTCACCATTCTTCAAGCCAATCCTGAATAATTGCCTCAATTTATTCAACGGATAACCAAAACTGTGTAGCTAGCCACTGGTTATGTTGGTCTTGTCATGGCTGTAAGAATATATGGTGTGCCCCAACCAAAAATATGATGATGTTACAAAACCTTTAACAATTTCCTCTGTTATACTGGCATGTTTATTAATAAAATGTCTAAGTGCCTCTCCCTGCAGAAAAAGCTCAATATTATTATCTCTTTGTTGTTTTGATTCGCCTTGTCGAACCATAGATTTTGGAATCTAGATCCTCGAAACAACACAGGGACATCTACCCCTTGTTAGTATGGTGGTTCTACCCATGCGACAAAGGAAATCAAAATCAAAATCCAGGAATAATTAAAGGGGTTACCTTTCTCTTGTGCATCTGCAACAACAACTCATTCAAAAAATATGTCACCCAGTTCATCTGGACACTTACTGCACACTGCTCTGCTCTGCTATATAAGACTTTGGCTTCGAACCAAACAACATTATCGTTGATGGATACGATAATGAAGCCTTTCTTATCCCTCGACAAATTGTACTTTTCCTTCATTCTATTGATCATAGTTGTATCCTGGTCCTTCCTAGTGAAGAAGTGCACTAGGTCGATTCCTACAAGAGGAATTCCTGTAATGGATGCTATGAGTTCAATGTATAGTGAGATTTTCTTATCGAGCCATATGCACCTTTCATGAAAACACACCATCAAGTATTTCACACATGCATTGACTTCTGTTGTGCGGCCAATGTGTGGCATATCCATCAACAACAACAATACCTATTTGTGTAATCCTCTCTCCCATTCCATCGAGACCATGTGAATAGGTCCATCCTTAGTCTCGCAGACCATAGTCATATATCTCTTTGTGTCTAGTTCAAGTAAATTTTGAAGGTCATGGTCGATGAATCCCATTTTCTTCAAGTTAGGAATAATGTTCGTTGTCACTTGCACTCCTTTGGGTATCACTAACGTTACTAACTGATACTTTGTATTCTTGTCCACAGTAACCTTTGGTGCTTCTACTGGTCTCGGTGAAACATAATTGGGTAGCAAGTTGACCAACCCAAGTTCTGTTGCTTCAGCATCAGGTGGAGGTGTTGTTCCCATTTTGCCACCAATGCCACGACCAGGGCATTTCTTTCTTGATGTTCTAAGTGGGTCTGGTTGTACAAATTTTGGAATCATTAGTGACTATGAAATAGATTCTGTATGTTTTTCCATGATCGATGTGGGTGATGGAATCTCAACGCCTGATTCTTGGATAGTGTTTGTACTCGAGACATAAATTACCATGTTCTATAAAAAAAATAGCTTCGGCTCACACAGTTGCAAACAAGAAGTTCAATGCAGAAGTTTCAATGAGTCAGATGTAATGGAATGACCAATATTTGATGTGAATATGAAATATGTTTACACATTCAATCAGTCATTCATTCACACAATAGTTTAACAAATGGAAAGGTGGTGACAAATTCTATCACATGGAGCAATATTTCTAATCATTTCAAAGACATCGCCAACCAAACCGTCACTTCGCCTATTAGTTCATTGATAGTTATTGTACATTAATGGAAGATGTGACCAAAAAGAATGTCACCTAAATCTCTCATTACTTCACATTAATTGTCATCCAACTGTCATTTGTGACCAAAATCCATCATGCGACAACAATTCTCTTCCTTTGTCAGACATATAGCCCACGAAGTAATTTTTTTTGCAAAAAAATTATAGTCTGTGACAACAATTTGTCTTTTACGATAAACATACAGTCTGCAACACAATTCCACACTTTGCAGAACACTCAAAAACTTGCAACACTGATAATCTTGTAACAAAAACACTCATAAACTTTGCAACAAAACACTCATAAACTTTATATTTTTTTTGAGCTATCATGTGACCAAAGTGCGACTATCTTGATAAGGCTTTAGTGGACTTCTATTCACTAATCCTTTGAAGGGTGTGTTATAACTAGATCTTGTTCTTAGTTTATTTGTTCTATTTTTCATAATTTTCAACTGTTGGTTTAAAGTGATTTTACATTTTTTGTTGATTTTAAGAATTTTTGACAATCAATAATTTTGGTTGGATTTAATGCTTTTAATGGTTGAATTATTTCATTAATTTAGTTTTAATGTATGTCTTTTGGGATTATTAGTTAATATGTACATCTTTAATATTTTTAAAACTTATAATAAAAGTTGATTCCAAGTTTTGATTTATAATCTAACTCTCATTTTTGAGTCCTTTGTCAGATATTTTCAGGAGGAGATTTCTTTAGCAGCTCTATTTTTCCTGTTTTTGTCATTGTCATTGGGAGCAAATTAAGAGGAGATGGAAATGAATTCAATAAAAAAGAGAGGTTTTTGTCCACAATAGACTCATTCAGAAAAACCTCTATCAGTTTTGCAACAGCCATTGTCTTTTGAGAGATTCGAATTCATCTTTGTGGCCTATTTTCAGGGTTTGAATTATTTAATAATTTTCTGTTTTAGTCACAAATTTGCAGCACATATTTCGATCAATTGAAGGGGAATTTGGAAAAACCAAGAGAGGTTTTTGTTCATAACATAATCATGTAAAAACACCTCTCTCAATTTTTTCACAGGTGTCCTGATTCATTCGAGAGATATGAAGGCATATTTGAGACCCAAATTTTCGTAAATTCGCCAAATTTCCCCAAATCTGATTTGTTATTTTTGGGTTAATTGTTTTTAAATATTTTGAGTTATCATGTAACTAATTGATGTAACTATTTCAAATTTCGACCTAGAAGTTAGTTATGGAACTACTTTACTTTTGTAATGATAAAAGGAAGACAAACATAAAGTTTTGGGGTGGGATTTTTCACTCAAGGAGAGGCTTTGGAGCTTTGATTTCTCAAGCTAGCATTTATAACTCTTATGTAAGTGGATGACTATTATTGATTATATATAAACTGATAAGCCCTTTTACCTGTCATGCTTTTTCATTTATGATCTGGTTGATTGCTCAGTCTACAATTTCATTTCCTGTTTAAAGGTTTATTCATGTAAATGCTTGTAGCCTGTGGGTGGAATTAGTATTTCATGTGTAATGTTTATGGCTTATTGGGATGTGTTTGATCCCCAGTTTATCTAACGTGCATGATTCAGTTCTGTATTATCTTGTGGATGTTTATTCCTCCTTGTTGATGAAATTTTTAAAACCAAAACCATAAACAAAAACCCTAAAACCTATTTTACTTAATTTTACTTTTGAGATTGTGTTGGCTTGTTCTTCTAGTAGTTTGAGAACAATTTCTGGCACTAACATCTTTGGCGTCGTTGCCAGGGATGAAGCTGAAGTATATCTTCCCTGGGATATCATTATTCATCTGATTTTGAGAGGTGAACAAAGTTAGAAAATATTTTAGACTACAAATTTTCACCGGTGATTCCATGATTAAAGATTCCACCACAAAGAGAATTTTGTTGAAAAAAAGAAGAAGAAGCCAAATTGAAAGACTAGGTATTAGCTTGTTACTTTTCTCCATGAGGTTTTGTTCTTATTCATCAGTTCTTTCCTGTCTTTCCCATTGCATGTCAAAATAATTATTTTTTGTTTTGTCTATTCCAATGATCATAAATCTTCAAGTACATATCCCTCTTTGGAAGAAGAAAATATGCATTCTTCTTGTTTTATTGATGTTGATCCTATTCCTTCATTTGAAATACATGTGCAACATGATATACTTATACCCATATCTCTTGAAGCTGATTATTCTAGTCATCTCGTAGAGAATAAAGCTAATATATTACCTTCTACCATCACTACTGAAACTTGCGAACATCTTGTTGAACCTCATTTTCAACTCACAGATTTTCAATCTAGACTCAGACAGAAGATGTTTAAACCTCTTAGGTTGCCATCTCTCTTACATCCTTACCCTTCCTACTTTGTTGAATATCTTTCCCATTTTACTAGAAAATACCATATTACAACAGAGAAGCATTTAGAATCTTTTCATAATTTCATTGATAATTTTGAAATCATGCATGAGGATGTTGTCATGAGGTTATTTTCGAAATCCTTTGCTGGAGATGCTGGGTTTTGGTTTCGAAATTTAAAAGCTGACTCAAATGGATCGTGGGAAGAGTTACATGATGTCTTTTTGAAGTATTGGGGTAAGAATAAATCTTATGATCAATTTCTTTCTAAATTTTATAGTTTGAAAAGAGAGAATGATGAGTCAATTACTAAATTTAATTGGAGGTTTCAAAGTTTTTATATCAGTATGCGTTCGGAGATCAGACCTTCGGAAAAACTTGCTATGGTATATTATGTTATGGCTCAACATTCAGATCTTGTCTTTTTCCTGTTAGAAAGGAAATCATCATCTTTAAGACAATTGTTTGAGGATGCAAAAGGAGTGGAGGAGAACATCCGAGCTTGCAAAATGCTTCGAGATTAGGCTGATGTTGAAGATATACAAGCTTATGAATAGGAAGAAGAACGTAGGTATCATTCAGATTTAAGACAGTTTTCTTCATCATTTTCAGATTTTCATATGAACAAGGATATAAATGCCGCTTGTGTTGATTCTTCATATCAGTTTGCTGACTTTCTTGATGATAATATACTTTCAATGGATTATACTAGAAATTTCTTAGTTCCTGCTATGAGATTATCATGTTATGAAGAAGAAGTTGCTGCTCTTCAACCTCTTATTATTGATATAAGAAATAAGTTGCCATTCTTGACTTATGGTCACTTTCAGAATTTTATTTGTTCAAGTTTTGATCAAGGGTTTTATTTAAAGGTCGAGAAGCAGTTTGAAAAGCCCTTGGTTTCCATTCTTGATCCAAAGTTTAAAAATAACAACAATGTAGAGGAGGAGAATGCTTCACTTTATGATGAATATAATGAAGACATTGAAGTTTTAAATTGGAAATTTCATGATCCCGTGGCTTCTTGGATGGAGTTGTATTTTTCAAAGGTTTCTAATGCTCCAGCTTTTGGCATACTTCCTATTTCTAGTCATAAGTATCAGCTACCTATAGACTCTTTATTGAATTTATCACATCTTTTGTGGGTTTTCTCAAACAGTAGCATGCATGGAATTATGATTCTCAGTCAAATGGTTTCTTGGCTTCACTGGAAGTATGATTACACTTGATTGGGTTGTTTCCTCCGATTAGAAGTAGGAGTAAATAGTAGAATAAGCTCGATATACGAGCATGCAGATTCTTTTCATTATGCTGGTTTGTAGAAGTATTTTGTCATTTCAGAGCTATGTGTTCAGAGTTTGAGAAAGTTGCAGAGATTTGGTAAATGACTCCATCACCCAATGAATAAGGCACAGGGTCTACAGGTTCTTGAAGCCTCACAAGGAGGACTTCATCCCACGGCAAGAGCCAGATGTTATAACTAGATCTTGTTCTTAGTTTATCTGTTCTTTTTGTCCTAATTTTCAACCGTTGGTTTAAAATGATTTTACATTTTATGTTGATTTTAAGAATTTTTGACAATCAATAATTTTGGTTGGATTTAATGCTTTTAATGGTTGAATTATTTCATTATTTTAGTTTTAAGGTATGCCTTTTGGGATTATTAGTTAATATGTACATATTTAAGCTTTCAAAAACTTATAATAAAAGTTGATTCCAAGTTTTGATTTATAATCTAACTCTCATTTTTGAGTCCTTTGTCAAATATTTTCATGAGGAGATTCCTGTAGCAGCTCTGTTTTTCCTGTTTTTGTCATTGTAATTGGGAGTAGATTACGAGTAGATGGAAATGAATTCAGGAAAACAAAAAGAGGTTTTTGTCCACAACAAACTCATTCAAAAAAACCTCTCTAAGGTTTGCAACAACTATTATCGTTTGATAGATTCGAATTCATCTTTGTGGCCTATTTTCAAGGTTTGAATTATTTAATAATTTTCTGTTATAGTCACAAATTTGCAGCACATATTTCGATTAATTGAATGTGAATTTTGAAATACCAAGAGACATTTTTGTTCATAACATACTCATTTAAAAAAACCTCTCTCAATTTTTGCATAGGTGTCCCGAATCAAGAGATATGAAGGCATCTTTGAGACCCAAATTTTCAGAAATTCACCAAATTTCCCCAAATCCGATTTGTTATTTTTGGGTTAATTGTTTTTAAAGATTTTGAGTTATCATGTAACTAATTGATGTAACTATTTCAAATTTTGACCTAGAAGGTAGTTATGGAACTAATTTATGTTTAATTTTCATATGCTAAGCTAGATCATTAGTATTTCATTTCAATTTTATAACAAAAGCATATAAACAGGATCACTAAAAGATAGACAAGCACAACCATACAAAAAGAGCACAAATATTTATCGTGGGAAAACCCTAAAGGGAAAAACCTAGCAAAAGATTCCTCAATATAGATGCCCCAAAAAGATAAAAGGTAAAACCAAAAAGGAGATCAAAGACTGATCCTCCTCCTTCTCCAGCTACTCCTCTCTCCTCCACTAATGCACTACACAAGTGAGAGTGTGTGTTCCAAATGAGGAGCGCCACACCTCTATTTATATTCATCTGTTCACTTTAATAATTAAATCCGACATGTAGGCTCGAGTTAATCATGTAGGCTCGAGTTACACATGTAGGCTGAAGTAACCACACTGGGGTGCTAATGACCCACCTTTACAATTAGAGGGGACTACCTCATGACTCTTATTAGTTCTTCCGATTAGAAGCATCAGGGTACAAAGTAATACAAGTGGTTCTCTCGGTAGGACCATTGGGGACCACAAAAGATACATATAGAATATTCTTTGAAGTTACAATATTTCAACACTCCCCCTTAATGAGAAGGGTATTCTACAACAACATCAACAACAACAATAGTAGGAGAGAGATAGAGGACATCATCAACATCATCAGGGTAACACATCTATAAATCATTGGAAGCTCTTCAACATCATGTAGTCTTCATCTTCAATCTTCAGTATTCAGTAACAACAACAATATCTTCAACACTTTGACCTTTCGAACATCAACATCATCATCATCATATTCTGATCTTTCGATCAACAACATCAGTAACATCATATTCTGATCTTACGATTAGCAACATTAGCAAAATCATCATCAACACTATGACCTTTAGATCAACAACATCAGCAACAACATCATCAACACTTTGACCTTTCGATCAACAACATCAACATCAACACTTTCCTTTCGATTAACAACATCATCATCATCACTTTGACCTTTCGATAAACAACATCAATATCAGCACCTTGGCCTTTCGATCAGCAACATCATCATCATCATCGCACTCTGATATTTCGATCAGAAACATCATCATCATCACACTCTAATCTTTCGATTAAAAACATCATCATCACACTCTGATCTTTCGATCAAAAACATCATCATCATCATACTCTGATATTTCGATCAGAAACATCATCATCATCACACTCTGATCTTTCGATCAAAGACATCATCATCATCACACTCTGATCTTTCGATTAGAAACATCATCATCATCACACTCTGATCTTTTGATCAGGAACATCATCATCATCAAAAACAACCTGCAATCCATAGTTCAAAGATAGAGAAGTCTTTGGATCACTTTTGGATTTAAAGTCCAGTGATGATACAATCCCACCACATTCTCGACAACCGAAGTCATCGTATTGATTACGGGATAATCAGTCCCTATCACTTTAGGACCAGGTCCAAGGATGATTCAATCCTACCACGTTCTCGAGTACCGAAGTCATCGGATCCATTCTGAACCGAATTTGAAGGATGATATAATCCTACTATGTTCTCAAGTACCGAAGTCACCAGATCCGTTCTGAACCGAAGTTCAAGGATGATACAATCCTACTATGTTCTCGAGTACCGAAGTCACCGGATCCGTTATGAACCGAAGTTCAAGGATGATACAATCCTACTACGTTCTCAAGTAACGAAGTCACCGGATCCATTATGAACCAAAGTTCAAGGATGATACAATCCTACTACGTTCTCGAGTACCAAAGTCACTGTATCCGTTTTGAACCGAAGTTCAAGGATGATACAATCCTACTACGTTCTCGAGTACCGAAGTCATCGGATACGTTCTAAACCGAAGTTCAAGGATGATACAATCCTGCCACATTCTCGAGGACTGAAGTCACCGGATCCATTATGGACATTTGTCCTGGGATGATACAATCCCTCTTCCTTCTCGAGGACCGAGGTCACCATATCACTTTAGAGAAAATGCCTAGGGATGATACAATCCCACTACATTCTCGAGGACCGAAGTCACCGGATCCATTATGGACATATGTCCCGAGATGATACAATCCCTCTTCATTCGCAAGGACCGAGGTCACCGGATCACTTTAGAGCTAATGCCCAGGGATGATACAATCCCATTGCAACACCACTACTCCCCCTTTCGAGGAAGGTCTTTCTAAACAACACCAAGATTGTCTCGAAAGTGTTCAAACTTTACCCGAGACAGAGGCTTCATCAGCACATCATCATTTAAACCATCATCATCTACATCTTCAATATGTGAATATTGAACTATCACCATCTGTATCTCCAGTATGTGAATAATGAAAGCATCATCATCTATATCTTTAGTATAGAAATACTGAAAGCATCATCATCTCTATATTCAATATAGAAATACTGAATCACCATCATTTGCATCTATAGTATGTAAATACTGAAACATCATCTATATCTTCAGTATGGGAATACTGAAACATCATCATCTCTATATTCAGTATAGAAACACTGAATCACCATCATCTACATCTACAATATGTAAATACTGAAACATCATCTATATCTTCAGTATGGGAATACTGAAACATCATCATCTGCATCTTATCTCGTATGTAGAAATACCGGATTTCTATGTGTTACGATGGAACACAGGGTTCTCTCTCATCACAACTCTGGTTATCACATAGAATCATTGTAGTATCCATATTTAGGTCAAAGAGACCTGATATCAGCTTTCGAAGCCATATTGCTTCACAAATTAGCAGAGCAATCTGCTATGTATTCTGCTTCAGCCATGCTAAGAGAAACACTGGACTGTTTCCTACTAAACCATGAACTCATAGAAGACCCCAAGCAAAAGCATCTACCTGATGTGATTTTGTGCTTTTCCTATCTGAGATACTTCCAGCCCAATTTGCATCTATATAGCCATACAATCTGTAGTCATGGTTTCCATCATAGTATAGACCAAAGTCTATAGTCCCTTTTAGATATCTCATCACATGTTTTGCGGCTATCAGGTGAACCCGTCTAGGTTGAACTAGATATTGACTCAAGGTGTTCAAA
Organism: Pseudotsuga menziesii; assembly: GCA_001517045.1. Classification (NCBI taxonomy): domain Eukaryota; kingdom Viridiplantae; phylum Streptophyta; class Pinopsida; order Pinales; family Pinaceae; genus Pseudotsuga; species Pseudotsuga menziesii. The sequence continues at coordinate 87,693 of LPNX010325677.1, read as the reverse complement.
GCAAAACAAATGTATGGTCTGGTATTTGTTAAGTACATCAATGACCCAATAATCTGTCTGTATTGAGTCACATCCACTAACTCTGATGAGTCATCAGCTAACAACTTCAAACTGGAATCCATGGGTGTGGCCATGGATTTTCATTCAAACATATCAAATCTTTTCAAAACTTGCACTGCATACTTTCGCTGATTGAGAAAGATTCCTTCATACTTCCAGACCTAGGAAATAAATTATTAGACCAAGGTCTAAATTCTTCAGCGAACTTCTTCTTACATTCTACAATCTGTTTCTCATTCCCTGTTAGAAATAGATCATCCACATATAGTAATTGTATGATAGGTCCATCTTCTACAACCTTATAGTAAAGGTTAGGATCATCTTTACTCTTGACAAAGCCCATGCTCATCAGGAAACTATCTATTCTTCCATACCAATATTTGGGAGCTTGCTTCAGGCCATAGAGGGCCTTCTTCAACTTGCATACGTGATTCCATCTATCTTCAACTTCAAATCCTTGTGACTATTCGATGTAAAACTCTTCCTCAATCATACCATTAAGGAAGGCTTATCTTTACTTCATCATGGAAGAAACTACCATGATAGTTCTGAAGGAAGTGTACCTTGCTTCCTGGAGAAGTGTCTCTTCAGAATTAATTCCCTCTTTCTGATAGAAACCTCTGGCCAAAAGTCTTTCCTTACTTCTATCAGCAACATATTTTATCTTACATATCCATTTGGAAGATACCACATTCTTGCTTTCTGGTTTGAGTACTATATCCCAAACATCATTCTAGTATTCTTTCATCATAACATCTTCCATGAGTTCATCTTGTTAGGTCATCAACATATCCTAGTCTTCTGCATTCAACCTTGAGGGTTGGAACCCACTTTACTCTTGGTAAAGTCTCGATCCATTAGGAAGCTATCCATCATGTCGTACCAAGTTGAACTTAGATACCTTCTGTAGTCACTCCCCCTGAAGTGGAGTATCATCTATCCTCTTCATTCTGTACAGGTGGTTCTATTCTTGATATATACTTCTAGTGGGTCTGGTCAATAGAGTATGTCATGTCATAGTCTATTCTTTCTGAGGTAAACCACGAACCTTGCTTTGTGCACTTGTTCTGGTAGATCCATATGGGGGATACTACAAACTTCCCTTCAAGTCTCGAAACCATATTGTAGACATCGTTCCCCATGATCGACTGTTACTCTTTGATCATAACTTCTTTCATAGCTGGAAAGGTTAGCATTAAAGATGTCACCCAACTGTTTTACACAACTAGAGTGTGTTCGAGGCCTCTTACTTTGGTTTGGAAGTCTCACCATTTTTTTCTTCATCTTGAGTTATCTCTCGTACCCATGGTGGTCTTCATCCTTCGAGGTGGATCTACCACTCTCTGAAGCTCTTTCTTCTGTCACGATGTCTCTGACCCTAGGAGCTTCAGATTTATGTTTATTGGAGTGAATCTTGAATTGTCATCACTTGTTCTTCAGAACAAGTCTCATCCTTATTTTCTTGTAGGAGGTTGTATAGGACCTTTCCTACAATTCAAATGCACCAGTTGTATGGTTAGAACTATTTCATAAAACATATGCATAACGACAAATTCTTATGCATCATGCTACTGTTTAGCCAACACAACATTCATCCATATCTCACTACTATTATTAATGCAACCAGTCTATCATGCATAACACATCAACTAAATATAATCAAATGTATAACAAAACAATATCATGACAATTGAATACTTATCTTTTATTCGTTTCATGGGTAGGATCCTTCTTGATCCTTCTACTTCATCACTTCTTCATTCATGACATCATCATTTCTTATCCAAATGATAAGATGGATAAGAGGTTCTTCAAGAATTGAGTTCTTCATATTCCTCATCACTTGAGGGATCTTCTTTGAATGGTGAGAGCTTGATCTTCAATTGCTCCCATATTCTTCTTCTCTTCTTATGAGTCGAGCTTCTTCTTCTTCTTTGAGTCAGCTAAAAGTAATCACTTCCTTTTGGCACACATTCCTCGCATGAATGAATCCCATGATCCTAGGAGGCCATTCAAGGTGGCTATCACCACTTCTGCATTCTTCACTTCTTCTCTTACCTATTCAATTTGTTTCTTAAGGTCATCTTTTGATGTATGTCTTTCCTTCAAATAGCTTGGTCAAAGAATCAAACATCTCTTTCGGTGTCTTTAGGGAAGACACTTGTGGTACAAGTTGATCCATGACTGAATCAGCAATGATCTTCTTGGCCTTGATCAAGTTCTTTTGGTGTAAGGCTTTGAGCCTCATCTCCCTCTGAAACTGGAACCTATCTACTCATGTAGGTGTCCAATTCATTTTCTTTAGAGAGATGAAATACTTCCATGCTTGGAAGTTTTCAACTTCACCAAGCTTATCATCAAGCTGATGAGAACCTCAAATGGAAATAACAAAGGATTAGATCTTACCGATTTGAGGTGTCAGTCCTGGTTCAGGAGCTGGCTGATCTAGGGTTTGTCAAAGAAACCTTAATTTTCAAAACTTGGAATATTTCATATCTGATTGGAAATAAATATATATCTCTTCAAGCTGAGCTGTCCAATATACTCCTTTTTTGAAAACTATGGAGGGAAGCTCCCAGAACAGGAAGCCCTAGTTTTCCAATTTCTCCTGCAGAAATGCCTAATACTGTTTCTACAATATCTACAAAATTATTGCTCCTCTATGTATGAAAATTTGTATTGAGGTCCCCTCTGATTTCCCTGTTCCAACACCACATGTTTTATCAGAATTGGTTTCACTAATTGGGACTTATGATCATTTTCCCAAGGTGACTTGTTACAGGACTGTTCAGAACAACGAAGTTGTACGAACTGCCACGTGTCACTGTTTCATCTTCTGAGTCTGAAACTTGGACCAAAGAAATTAAATTTTGTTCCCTTTATGAAAAATCTTCTAAAATTTCATTTGGATCTTTGTATCCCAATATATAGCAATTAGCCCCAGGTGTCCTGTTTAGGGGTGAATCTTGGGAGAGGATGGAACCCTAAATTGGAGGGATCATAGCTCCAAGAATATAGAGAATCAGAGGCTGAATTTTGTACATAGTGTACATCATGATTTTATATTCTACCACTAAAATTTTCATCTCCTGATCCTTTTCCAATCCCTAGATATAGCGAATGTACCAAAACGTGTCATTTTTAGTATTTAGGGTTTTTCCAGCTCAGGGTCAAACTAGGGTTTGACTTTCCCAGAGTTTCACCCAACCAAAAATATTGATCCAGGTCTCTAAAATTTGATTTTCATGAGGAGAAATATCCTATGCTGGGCTCACTAAAAAATTCTTCTTCTGTAGAAAGCCCTAATTTCTTGCACCGAAAACTGAAAATGCTCGGAATCAAATTCCACTTCGACAGAAAGATGCGCCCTTCAATGGAGAGTCAGCCTAGCCTTATTTTACCGATAGATTGTGGAGAGAGACCCAAAAAGTAAGAGTACCTAGCTTCTATAGCTGCACAATGTCTTCTTTCGGGGTGGCTTTGATACCATGTTGAATTTTCATATTCTAAGCTAGATCATTAGTATTTCATTTCAATTTCATAACAAAAGCATATAAACAGGATCACTAAAAGATAGACAAGCACAACCATACAAAAAGAACACAAATATTTATATTGGGAAAACCCTAAAGGGAAAAACCCAACAAAAGATTCCTCAATATAGATGCCCCAAAAAGATAAAAGGTAAAACCAAAAAGGAGATCAAAGACTGATCCTCCTCCTTCTCCAGCTACTCCTCTCTCCTCCACTAATGCGCTACACAAGTGAGACCGTGTGTTCCAAATGAGGAGAGCCACACCTCTATTTATATTCATCCGTTCACTTTAATAATTAAATCCGACATGTAGGCTCAAGTTAATCTTGTAGGCTTGAGTTACACATGTAGGCTGAAGTAACCACACTGGGGTGCTAATGACCCACCTTTACAATTAGAGGGGACTACCTCATGACTCTTATTAGTTCTTCTGATTAGAAACATCGGGGTACAAATTAATACAAGTGGTTCTCCCGGTAGGACCATCGGGGACCAAAAAAGATACATATAGAATATTCTTTGAAGTTACAATATTTCAACTCTTTACTTTTGTAATGATAAAAGGAAGACAAACATACAATTTTGGGGTGGGATTTTTCACTCAAGGAGAGGCTTTGGAGCTTTGATTTCTCAAGCTAGCATTTATAACTCTTATGTAAGTGGATGACTGTTATTGATTATATATAAACTGATAAGCCCTTTTGCCTGTCATGCTTTTTCATTTCTGATCTGGTTGATTACTCAGTCTACAATTTCATTTCCTGTTTAAAGGTTTATTCATGTAAATGCTTGTAGCCTGTGGGTGGAATTAGTATTTCATGTGTAATGTTTATGGCTTATTGAGATGTGTTTGACCCCCATTTTATCCAATTTTCATGATTCAGTTCTGTATTAGTTTGTGGATGTTTATTTCCTCCTCGCTAATGAAGTTTTTAAAAACAAAACCATAAACCAAAACCCTAAAACCTATTTTACTTAATTTTACTTTTGAGATTGTGTTGGCTTGTTCTTCTAGTAGTCTGAGAACAATTTCTGGCACTAACAGGGTGTACTATCTAATTTCTACAATTGAACTGCTCCTCCTTCAATCATCTGAATGATAGTATATGGTCCCAACCAATGTGTTCAAATATTTCTAGGATGCTTCAAAAAATTACTGTCAAAGAGGAGAACAAGATCTTCGATCTGAAACTGCTTACACTTAATATGTCGGTTGTGTCAAGCCTTCTATCCTTCCTTCTTGACATTCTGATGATATCCTATGGAAAATCTATCTTCTTCTAATTATACAAGCTACATCAATATTTCTTCGATATCACTAACGTTTTTCATCTCTGTAATCTCAACTATCCTTAGACTATGTACAATATACTCCATTTGCACGAAAGCCTCTTGTTCATAAACCAGTCGAAATGGAGTTTGACTTGTTAACTTTTTATAGGTGATGCAATAGGCCCATAATACTGCAAGCACTTTCTGATCCCAATCATCTCTTTTAACATTACAATTCTTTGTCAATACATTTTCCAAAATCTTCTTGAACACCTCGACAAGACCATTCACTTGTGTGTGACACGGTGTTTTCTTCTGGTGTTGAATTTGAAATTCCTCACTTAATTATCAATTAGTTGATTGACAAAATGTGTGCCTTGATCACTTATCAAAATATTTGGACATCCAAATTAGGTTACTACATGGTCTAACATAAATCTTGCAGCAGTCACAACATTACAATCCTTTATTGGTGTTGCTTCATCCCATCTGGTCAAGTAGTCGGTCATAGTGATTATGTAATGTGCACCCATTCTCTTTCCTAGTGGAATAATAGGACCGAAAAAATCAACAACCCATTTTTCAAATTCCTGTAAATTTATCTGTTGTATTAGAGGCATCTCATCTTTTTGTGACATTTTTCGAGTTCTTTGGTAGATATCATAGTTGCTACAATAATATTTGGCATTTGCATGAAAATTAGGGCACAATAATCTATCGTATAAAATTTTACACACTCTCACTTTTCCAACATAATGGCCTCCTGCAACACCAGCATGTGCTTCATTCAATACCATTGGTCGATCATGTTCCAAGACATAATGATGAAGGTTTTCATCTGGTCCCATCTTCTATAATTGTCCAACGATCAATTGGAAATATGCAACCTTTACAACTAATTGTTTACTCTAAGATGTACTGAATCGTTATGGTGCATATCTTGTAGTGAATAAATGTATAATATATCTATAGTGATCATCAAACATCTTGACTATAAATAGTTGTGTGTCAGGGATATTATCGTCGATATTACGAGGCTTTTCTCCACTTAATAGCCTCGACAGATGGTCCGGTCTTGGATTCAACCGACCCGGTTTAACAATAATCTCATAGTCAAATTTTTGGAAAAGGAGAAGCCATCGACAAATATCCCCCCCAAACACTAGCTTATTAACCAGATATTTTAATGTAGAATGATCTGTATATGTCTTGAAACGTCCTCCCAACAAACAGTGCCAACTTTTTTGAAGAGTATATACCATATCTAGTCCTTCTCTTTCTATCGTGGTATAATTGTTCTCTACCATCGACAATTTCCTACTAGAAAATGCGATGGGATCATCAATAGAACCTTCACTTGACTGTGCAAGTACAAAACCCAGCGTGACAGATGACACAATGACATGTACATGAAACTCTTTCTTCCAGTAATGAAAGACTAATATGGGTGTTGTAACCATCTTGTTTTTAATAACATCGAGATTCTCTTGACATTTTTCACTCCACTAAAACTTGACATCCTTCTTCAACAATTTCTCCATAGCAGAAGTCACCTCTGGATATCCTCTGATAAATTTGTGATAGTACCTCGTATGTCCTAACATAGTTCTTAATTGTTTCATTGTCTAAGGTGGTGGCAGGTCGACAATAATTGTGATCTTTGTAGGATCCATCCATATTCCATTGCAACAAACCACATGACCCAGTAAAATGATAAAATGGGCCCAAAAATGCACTTTTTTAAGTTAAGGGAGCTCTGCAACGGTCGATATTGGTCCAACATCATTCTAAGACTCTCAATATGATCTTTTATTAGATGAAATACTATCTAGTAATCAAAGTAGACTTCATTATGAATGAAGTCTTTAAAAGTAGTATCCACTATCCTAGAAAAGATATTAGGAGCATCCTTGAGTCCAAAAGGCATTAACGTATATTGAAAACATCCCCATTCCATCACAAATGTTGTCTTGTGTCTATCTTCCTTTGCCCCCTGACACTCTCCAATACTTCATCTGTAAATGGGATGAGAAATGGGTCGCGGAGGCATACATCATTCAACTTCCTTAGGTCGAAACATATATGCACTTCAACAAAAAATTTATTATCTTGTACTACCATAGGGATAATCCACTTGAATTCTTCAACAGGTTCTATAATACCCACAACTAACATTATGTCTAACTTTGTTTCAACTTTTTCTTTGTACCTCGGATTGAGATAGTATGGTCTTTGTTAATAGGATTTGCATGGGGCTTCAAAGGAATATTCATTTCTCTAATATATCCAACAATTCCCTTCATTTCTGAAAAATTTAGTGGGAAATAGATACTGAAACTCATGTAGTATGTTTGTAGTCTTTTCAACGGTCTCATAATCCTAGCAGTATCCGATATTAGAAAGCTTTGGGTTCTCTGGAGAACTGCTATCCACTTTATTGATTTTCAAAGGATTTATAAATTGGTCGCTTGACACACTTGATCCTTCCATCGTGCGAGTACCTTCAGACTCTGGAATATTTATGTCGCGTTGATCATCATCATCAAGTTCAACTGTTACATTTTAGCATTCCATCCAATTCTGGACTGTCACACTTCTCTAATGGAAATTTGTCATCGAGACCAGAATATCTTCAAAGATTTTAGTCTTGATTACTTGTAGAGAAACATCAATTGAAGGACGGTCATCAAAAAATTCAAATGTGATCTTCCCACTCAATTATTAGTCATTGCAGCTCAACCTACATATAATGATTCCTTGGTATCATGTCCAAAGTATGTGGGTGAAAAAATGAAGTTAGGAAACAATTTTATGACAATGGAGTGAAAAAAAAGAGGGTGCACAGGTGAACATGCGAAAAAAAGTCAACCTCAAACTCTAGGCCGAGAGTTTAAAAAACTCTAGGCTGAGAGTTTGTGAGGTTAAAACTCTCAGCTGATAGTTTAATAAAACTGTAGGATGATATTTTGAACCAATCACCGTGCTGTATTTTTAAAAAAACTCTCGGATGAGAGTTTGAACTAAACTCTCGACCAAGAGTTTGGAAGATATTTTTTCGGCTGAGAGTTCTATTAAATTGAGCACATAGATCTATGGATAAACACAAAACTCACAAGATAGATCACACAATTTACTCAATTATTGAAGAATAAAATAGTGCAAAAATGGCTTGCAGCTGTGAATGCTTTTCATTAATCAAAGAGTAATTAGATAGTAATTACAATGAAGTAGAATGGCTTTAATATCCACATGCAATTCGAATCCACATGAGGAAATTCGAATTGATTAGACTCTACTTGACTGTAGGTAACTAAGACCTTTTCTAAATCACTATCGAAGGACTCAATAGTTAACTAACCTTGTCTAAACCATAATTGGAGTTCATCGGAGTTCTAAAACACAACTCAAGTGTTAAATTCAGTGTTGACTAAGGATAACTGACTATGGTAGGTGAGAAATGCGCCCCTCCTGAGTGCAACCATGCAAACCTAGCGCTAACTAAATGTAGAGGACTAGAACTGAATGTAACTGACTCCTAAATTAGCTTGACTAGTCATCAACTGAACTGAACTGACCTTGGTTGGTTTCGACACTCCTAGTGGCTCCTAAATTGTAGGGATTGGTCTAGGAGGCTCCTAAACTGATGCAATCAAGTGCAATCAGTGGCAGTAGGCCTCAATTAGTGTTCCCCACATTTTATTAATTGAAACATGTGCCCCAATTAGGCCAAGTGGACCCAATGGTGCTAGTGACTAAAAATAGATTGGATGGACTCCTGATTTAGACATGGCTCCTGATTTAGACATATGACCAAATTGGACAAGGGAGGATTAATAATCCTAACACCCCCCCTGAATGCTAACTTGGAAAATCTATGGGCCCTAGTAACTAAGACCATAGGTCACCCATTACATCAAGTAAAGTAAAGTAATTGCTAAAAAACAAGGTGCTGGGGAAAAAACCACATGGGAAAAAAATCCCCCCCCCCTCTAATTAAGCAGGTAGAATCAGGATCAATCTGGTTCTTCTGTGCATAGGTATCCTGGGGCCTGGCATGTGAACCTCTCCATCATTATGTCTGGAGGAATCTTCTTCTTTGGAATAAGAATGATATGCTCAACTAAATTGGAAATATAGACAACTGCTGGATGAAGACTGGACCCATGTAGAGCAACTGAAGTCAACTGACATGTGTCAATAATGCACCATTTTCTAAACTTATGTTGTTTCGATAAATAATAAAAAATAGTTCTCAAGTCCGAAAAACCTCAAAATATGGTCCATGCACAAGTGCGGTGTGTGTAAATTATGATCATAAATTGTTTTACCTAAAATTTATAACCACCTCTCAAAAAACTAGTGCGCATGTTGGTCACTCATTATCCATACCTAAAATTTTCAAGTATATGCCATTGATGAGCACCAAATTTGTCCCACGATATGTCCATAAAAAAAATACGGTTAGAAAGCTAATTTAATCATCTAAAACATTTGTGTTTACTTCGAGTTGAAATTCCTAAGGGAGATATGGGTTTGAAGATGTCAAAGTTGAAAAACATAAAATTTAGCAGTTTTGTTTGTCAAAAACAATCGAAAAGTGTCACCTGACTTCGTGTTTTCACCCATGTATAAATTGATGGACCCATTCCTGTCGCAGTGATGTCTCTCATGTCACATGATAATGCTCATTATGTTCGACAAGATTAGTCAATCCTATATATTTTGGACCAGTATAGAGCATATTTTCTCCAAATTGGACTTCTGATAGCCTTTGACATTGAGGCCATTCTTAAATAGTCTGCTTGTTTGCAACCCACAATCTTGTAGGTGAAACCTTCAAAGCAAAGTCTAGGGATAACAATCATTTAGGTTATGTTATTTTCTATTCAAACTATGTTAGAAAATATTCCAGGTTAGGAAAACCTTCATATCACACACCTCAATACCTACTTGTGGCATTGATTTTGTAATTCTTGTGCATTTTCGCATTGATACTTCATGGAGTCAGTTCTGCGAATTCTCCAAAGCTTCACCTAAATTCGATGACCAGGAAATAACACCTCACCAGATGAGTTTTCCATCGGCTGTCAGATTCACACAATCAACCATCGTAGAGGTAATATTGTAGATATGGTTGAGATATCCATCTTTCCCTTCATTTTTTACATATTCGACATACCTCTGGCCTTCCAGAGGATTAAGCAGTGTGACCACCCTTAACTTTGTATCGTCAAATGTCAAGATCATCTTCTTAAGTTTGATATTAGTTTGATTATCAATGGCCTAGTAGATCCTAGCCAACGCGGGATACAGATTCATATCATCAACAATACCTATCACTTCAAAATCTGCATAAGTCTTGAGTCCTATCTCGACAAGAACCTATGTCAGTCGACCAATAGGAAAAACCTTCGAATCATTGGATAATATTAGATGGACACAGAACCACACTAGTTTCTACTTTCCCATATATTTCTAGTAAGAATGTTAACATCAGAACCCAAGTCCAGAATAATATAATCCCTGTCATTATCACCTATCTGGGCAGTCATTGTTAGCTCATGACCAATTTTCAATCTTGTCCCAATGTGGTTAACTCTCTTTTATGGTCACACATATACTTGAGGTTCTTCTATTAAAGCTAACAATTATTCGACAACATCTTTATATGTTATTAATGCTAGACAAATTTTAAATAATTCTTTTAATTTACTAACCTTTTCAGTTGGTTTCTTTTGGAATAACTATTTAAACCTTCGTGGCATTTCCAATATTGGTCTTTTATTTAGTACAACAGTAGAAGTCGACGTTTGATTTCCATTGATGAACTAATGTCGAGCATCCAAGACTACTTCCTTTTCCTTCTGGACATCAAGTTTCACTTTTTTTTTATCGGCCGCACTCTCGGTTTTCCATATGGTTCTTCTTGATCTGCTTTAGTCACAACACCTCCTCTGGTCACGACGACAATATTAGGTTCCCTTGGTTCAACAAAAATATTTTGTATGTTTGGATTAATATTCTGAGGCAGGTTTTGGTTTCCCATGTTTCTATCTTGCCACTTAGCAAGCAACTATGGACATTCTTCAATAGTGTGATATAGTGCTGTACAGTACGAGCATGTTGACGTAGAATTAGTGTAATCTATGGTGAAAATTCTAGGATGTGCACAATTATAACAAATTCCTTTTCCTCTTCTGGGACCAAATCCTCGTCCTTATCCTTGGCCTCTAAATATTCCACCTCCTCTGGGTTGATGGTATTGTTCCTGTGGGTATTGGGCCTGAGGTAATTGTTCCTAGGATTTCTCAACTTGCATATGTTCGTCATTCTTCATCAGGTAGGTGTCAATTGTATTCTACTGCTGTAACTGATATGCTATGCAATATTTCTCATCATGTCCTAGTGAATGGCATAATTTCCAATATAGACTATCTGGTGTGCTTATTATTCTATGTAAATATAAACATTCTTTCGACCGCTTTCCTCTGGTTTGTCAAATTCTACACCAAGGGATCCCTTGTGTATTGATTGGATTCAATGCGTCTGATGCAAGATAGTTCATGAATATTGGAAATGAATCTTTATATTGGCCTTCAGTTCTACATTGGGTACACCAAAGTCACTCATGTATTTATTTTCCTTTCTTAATATCATGCAGTTTCAATGTGAGATTAGCAAGCTACGATTGTATTTGTATCATTTATGCACAAGTTTCTCTAATCGGTGAGGCCTCCAAATTCATGGCAAGATAAAGAGCCTCACTTTGTGATATAATATTTTGTTGCATTATAGGAATCTAGATATGTGGTAACATCGCCGCAATAAACCATTCTTTATGTTGGACATCCAACATCTAAAAACTTATTTTAGCCATCAAAGTTTTGAATCTTTGATCGAAGTCTCAAACAAAATTTATAGGAAATTGCTTAATCTATTTTAATTTTGTAATGCACTACGACTCAGATTTAGGCTTCTTAAACTCATATATCAATCCCGTCTGGATTTGATCTTATGTATTCCAAGGGATTCCTGCTGGAACAATAGATAATTTCATATACCAGTGCAACACACGACCTCTGAAGGTTATGACAATCTGGGATTTCTATATGGATTATTTGACCTGTCGCATGGTCCATATAGCTTCACATAGGAACCAATGCTTCTCAAGTTCCTCTAACCCATTTCCATTAAATATTGGTAGCTTTATATAATTTCCAACCATTCTATTTACTCTTGGTCTTGCTGGATTAAATATTTTTCTAGCGGGAGTTCCTTGACTACTATTTCCACTATTATTGTTATTATGATTGACAAAACTACTAGGCGATGTGTTTCTAGATCTTACTTCAGGTCTTGGAGATGTACACGGGGTTGCGGGTATGCTGTAATATTGATATGTATCTGGTACCTCTTCTTCTTCTTCTTCTTCAGAAATAAGACATTATTCTTCTTCTTCATTGCAAGACTCTTCGTTGATATGTGGTGCCAAATCATAGTCCCTTCTTTCGGTTGTGCTACAGCTTCCTCTCTTGGTCACAGACCTTCTTCTCTTTCCTAACCGAAATCTTCTTCAACTTCTCAGATGACCTCCTTCTTGCTCCATATCACTATCAACATGAAACATCTTAGTTTATTCTCGTCCATTCTACTCACAATCTTTCTTGCGAATTACCTCAGTTCTCTGTGCACAAATATTTACTCGTTGTACTCCATTCTAAGGATCCCTTTTTCACTTACCAACATATTTATCCACAACTTCAAAGATTTCAGATAATGACCTTTAGGTTCTTGAAGTAACTCTCTTTCCATTTCACTGTATGACTTTATTCTATCGACTGTAATCACTGTGATATATCCCTCCAAAATACTATCAACGTAGAAGTTGACAGCCCTAGTTATCGGATTAGTAACTCTTTTCAACCATTGGATCAACTGAGGACTCCACTCTATAGGTTCTCCACCATGAAATTTTTTCTTCTAGGTCGCTAGCTTCAACAACCACTCATGCAATATAATGGGAAATTCATTAAATAAAATCTCATGAATGTCTATGTAAACGTATCATTCCAACCATTTTGTCTAGCTCAATCACGATTCTTTACTTTCTTCTTGTGTAAAATCTAGTGCTTTATAATCAACCTAATAATGAATTTCTTGTTTTGTCAGGTGCCAAAACATATCCTTGTCAAGATGATTTAGGTCCCGACATTGGAACCATTTGTTGGCGTGATTTTTGTCGAACCAGGTTCAGGCTCCTTGTTTGTCAACAAAACCCAAGATATCATCCCAACAGAGGAGATCTCTGTTGGCAACACTTGCAACACAAACGAGGTATCACTTGAGATATCTATTGGGAATTTCCAGAACCAGGCTAGTAACTTATGAAGGGGACTTCCTTACTACAGTATTACCAGGTCACTCAACCGAAACCGGGGAACATAATTATGTCTCATACATTCAATCAAGAGATAACGCATTGATCTGTCGACATATATATAACAATATGTAACATATGCATTAACACACATCAACTACTATTATATATAATCATAACGTTAGATGTGCGACATATATAGATAAGTTCATAACTTAACACATTCAGATCAACTCATTCACAACAGATATGCATACGACATAAACCTAGATATCAAAGATACATAGACACAAGGTTTAATGTGGAAACCCATCTGTGAAAAACCACAAAGGTGCTCTTCATCTGGAACGAGAAATGGTTTAACACCTTTGGTCTACGTATTCAACTTGCAGACTCTTCTTTTGATATTATTTTCAATTCATGTATTATTTTCTCGTCTCATGCTCTCTAGTTTTTGGTCTCTATCTCTTTTCTTGCTCTTATTCTTAGTCTTAATTGTCATATATGAATATGTGATTTTCACACAATTGAAAACCATATGTTCAAAATTGCTATCAGATTTGGAAATGAAACCAATAACTACATTGAACTTCATGCCTTAAAAACATTGTTGGTGTTTGCATTAGAAAAAGGATGTCAAAATTTACAAGTCTTCAATGACTTAATATTGTTGATTATAAATTGGTTCAATAAAATACAAAGATACTCAAACATTCATTCGAGTCCTTCGTTGGTGGCGATACAAGAAATTGCAGGAAGTTTTAACTCTCTCACTTGCAACCATGTGTATAGGGAGCACACTCAAGAAGCAAACACATTATCTAAAGAGGGTCTTCAGTTGGGTAAAGGAAATATTTAAGTAACCGAGGTAAGAGAGGACCAACGATTCTAGTACTATCACTGACCCTATATGAACTTGAGCAAACAAACACAAGCATTGAATGAATGGGACCACTCTCTGATGGAAGGAAAAGGGCAATTTTTGAGAGAGACATAACATTTTCAGGTTGTTCCTTTTTGTCCAAAATGGTGCGATGATTATATTGATGATGCTACATGTTTTTAGTGCTCTATATTCTGCTCCTTTTTGGAAAATAATGATATGCATAGGTATAATAAAAGGACAATTTCAAAATCCTATTCAGCGGTAATCTATTCGACTACTATGGAAAAATATCATATTGTTAGGGTTCTATAATCCCGCCTTGTCCATATATAGTCTATTCGATTTTTTTGTCTAACTTAAGAGTCATGATATTGGGTCCACCGGTTCCATTGGTGCCACCATTACCAACCACTAGAGTGTGGGGAACACATATATAGGTTAACTACCACTTACTGCATGTTCATGCATTAGTTAATGTGCCTCTGAGACCAATCCCTACATTTTAGGAGCCACTCTGTGTGCCACCAATAGCCTCCATTAGTTGGTTGTGGTAGGTAGGTATTTATGCTAAGTTAACCTCTAGTTACATTTAGTTAGATGTCTTTCAATTCAGTTAGCGCCAGTATTGCATGGCTTCATGGGAGTAGGCGCCTTTTCTCACCTACCTCATTAGTTTAACTGGTTTAACTAATTGATAGACTGGATTAGACATGTGGAGTTAGACTGGTGAGCTTGATAGTGATTTAGACACTTCTAGTTATCCAACCAATCATGATTGAGTTGGTATATTTGAATCTTATCCACATTATTGTAACACTATTGTATACTGCTGGGATTAATGAAGATTAATGTTGTAATTTACTGATCAATTCTTATCAGATTTGTATCAAATTTGTCTTGTTTAGTGTACATTTTTCTTGATATTCCACTACATAATCCACTTCACAATTGGTCTCATTTTCCTGTAGATCAATAGGTTCACAAAATAAACATGGTATCAGAGCCTGGTTCATGATAGCAACAAGTCTGTCCAATCTCCATTATACACCAGAAGCAGTTGGGTTTCTACATAAATCCTACAATTTTTTCCTTGCTAACTTTGGATTCATCAAGAGAAGTCTCTGTAGGTGTGACAGACCTTGAGAAAGTGTACATTTCGAGGTGGAAGGATTGAAACCGACATGAGTGGGAATTGATTTTGGTTTTGCAGTGATACTTGCAGGTACCTACGTAGTTGGTTGAAGATTTGACTGATCAACATAAATATTGATGGATTCCTCAGCTCTTGTACCCCGAATCCTTACACCCTTAAACCATGTTGATTGAAGGGTAGATATGTAGGTCTCAGTGTGCAATCTTGGCATCTTTAGTATAACAATGAAGAGAGAGACAAAGCCCCATCACCCTACTGAGAAGAATAAGTTTTTGAATCGATTAGATGAAGCATTTGGATCCCTATGCACTCATATCTCCTGGGATACTTTGTTTCACCTTAAGGGGCTGAAGAGTCCGAAGGAACCTTGGGAGAATATTGAATTCTTGTTTGGAAAACAAGATGAGCTTCGAGGGCACATATTGGAGAATGAGCTGATTGCATTGTAACCCAGCAGTTTCAAAACTCTCCAACAGTTTTTCACAAAATTTAAGTCACTAGCACTGCAATGCAAACAATGCGGAATAGAGAGGAAACATGAGAAAATGGTTCTACCAGTATTGGGAAAGCTTGGCTCAGATTACTATATCTTTGTCTATACATTCCATTTCAGAAGAGATTCCATCCCCAATTGGAAGATGCCTTCTATAGATGCTTCTGCTAAGTCCTTAATACAAGAGCAAGATAAATTGGTTCAAATGGGAGTGATTCATACCTCCAAGAACCAAGCACTCTTAGTGACAAACTCAAACAATGCGCAAGAAAGAGGGAAGAACAAAGGGAAGGATCCCAAAGCCATTGATTTGAAGCCAAAAGAGAATCATAAATATTCTGAAAGAGCCTCGGGTTCTAAGAGAAAGAATAAATTTGAGAAGACTAAGTGTCCATACTGTATGAGAGGCTTTCATCCAGGAAGCCAGTGCATGAAGAAGCAAATCGACCAATTGTCAACACTCCTTGAACAGAACAATATTTCCCTTCCACAAGGAGCAAAGAAGTCTGATGCTGGACCACCGATAGAAGATCATGAGAGATGCCATACCTTGAAAGCATGCCTTACTTAGTCGAAATCTTACTTGATTGATTTTGGAGCATCCAACCACATGGTTTCCTCTGAGGAATACTTCTCCACTCTTACTCTATCAGAAGGACCTAACATTCACATGGGAGATAACGCTCAAATCCCAGCTGTTGGGAGAGGTTCAGTTAAAATCTAACATGGTGAGTTGAAGAATTTTCTCGATGTTCCCTCTCTTGCAACAAATATATTTTCTATTTATCAGATGACCCATAGAGGCTCTCCCAAGAGAGTTACCTTTGACTTTGACTCAGTTGAAATCATAGAAAAAACTAATGGAAAGCTCATAACAAAAGGGATTGCTAATTATGCCTCAAAGGCATATGAGTTCTACCATTTCCTTCCTATTTCACATCCAACATCTTTATTGACTCATACCAACAACACCAACAAGCTGTGGCATGATATATTTTGGAATCTCAATTTCAAATATCTCCAGCAACTCCACAATGACAAAATGGTTGAAGGATTGCCTCTCATCTAAAATTTAGATTGATTATGTCCTGGTTTCTTGGTAGGTAAGCATCCAGAGAAGAGGTATGAAGTTGGGAAGGAAAATAGAGCTACCTCTATACCTGATCTGATACACAGTGATGTTTCAAGACCTATGCCTACAACATCAAACAATGGTTCCAGGTATTTCCTTACTTTTATTGATGATTGTTCTAGGTTCTGCTGGGTTTATTTTATGAAACAAAAATCAGAGGTACTAATTTTTTTTAAAGTTTTTAAAGCTTTGATTGAGAATAGTTTCAGGAAAAAGATCAAGTCCATTAGATCATATAATGGAGGTTGTAATATCCCAAATTTTGGACCTAACACTTATAGGCACGTGCCTATTGATTATGATGATTATCTTGATGTTTTATTTTATATATTGGGTAGAAGACCCCACCTCATATGAACATGATGATTTGTTTTATATATTGGGTGTAAGCCAATTATTGATAATATATGTATATGCTTGTCTATGTTGGGCGTGGACCCTGAAGGACATGATTGACGAGATGTTTTGTGTTGAGCGAGGAGCTCTGGAACACTTGAGTGATTGATGATTTGTGTTGAGTGAGAAGCTCTGAAGCACATGAGTACTTACCTTTGTGTTGAGCGAGAAGCTCTGGAATTGCAGTATGTTTGTAACTCCCTACTATAGGTGTTGAGTATGGGCTCTGGTAAGCGCTAGGGGTTACTGAAAAGAATTTAATAACTTCCGAGTGAAAACGACTTGAGAAAAATATTGATCTTATCATACTTATTTATAAGTGATTAAATGAAATTTCAAATTTATGAATTCTCATCAAAGTACTGAAGAGCTACCACGTTATACGAGGGAAATCCAACATGCAAGGATATTTAGAGTTGCCTATCCTAGTAGACCTAAACCATCTACCCACTTGACCTTAATGAAGAAGTGTCATTAAGTCTAGGGATCATGGTATATGATGCCCAGAGACAAATGTTAATAAAGTGTTATATTATTATGTACTTTAGACATGTTATGTATAAAGAATTAAATATGTCAATAATATAAATCAATGAAAGAAAGAAGAAGAGCTCCATCAATTATTATTTATCATGAAAGATTAATAAATAGTATAATATCTATGAAAGTCCAACTAGGAACTAGTAGAAAGTTCCTAAGTTAAAATATTAATAATTACCCAAAGTAATTGAAAAGGGTTAAATCAAGAAACCAAGGCTTCTTGATTTAAACTTTCCCTTTGACTGAAAAGTTTGTCTATAAAGACTCAAGCCAAGGAAAGGCTCAGGGTTCTGATCTATCATTAGAGGAGTCATTTTTCTTCCTGTTTGCTCTCAAGTAAATTCTTGAAGAAACATTTCTTGGAAGGAAAAGGAGAACTGATCTAGATTTGATACACTAGATAGGAAACCTTACCTTAGGAGCTCTAAGCTACTTGCATGTTGGAGTCCAGCTCGCGGGGGATCCATATTAAAACCAAGAATGATTCCCGGTCATGGTTGGGAGGAACGTGGTAGTTCCCAAGTGATTTGGTCATCAAAATCAGAGGTCAGATATGTCTTAAATTGTTAATGTTGGTTAATTAAAAAGTGTGCAGGTACAACCATTAAAGGAGATTCAGAAAAATTACAGGTATGAGTTCTTAGCATGTTAGGTTCATTTCTAGGGTAAATGATGGCTGCTTTATGTAAATGTTCTTTGTATATTTCTAACCCTAGAAATGATGGTTCTGTCCCTATCTCCTAGGTTTACATTTCTTAAATCCTAACCCTAGACTGTATTCTATTTTTCTAGATTAATTTATAGAAATATTAGGTAAATGATTTCAATACATTTCCTAACCCTATGTCTTAGATTCTCTAGTTATAATATGCTAGGGTTTGTATTTTCTTTAAATACTAAGCTTAGGTTGTAAGTTTTTACATTACTAGGGTTTGTACTTTTAAATTGATTTCTGTATTATTCCCATGCTTAGTTCATGCCTACTATAGCTAGGTTTTGTTACCAATTAGCATATAATTGTTCTACAGGTTGCATTACTTTGCTGACATATTTCAGTTGTCAGTAGAGGCTTGTTTTAAATTCAGAATTTGTCCAGAAGTACAGGTTAAATATATAGAAATATATATACAACAATATTAAAATAGTTTATAATTAATCTACTAATTATACTACTTATAAACTAAAGTACATAATTAAATATTCTAACTAAATCAAATAAGAACAGACGAAACTAAATCTAAGATAACAAACCATTAAAGACCTTCAAGGTCTGTCTCAACAAAGTATAAATTAAATATCATAACATTCCATTAAATACACATAATCATAATTAACCAAATAGAGAAGTCATCGTGACCATACACGTTGTCCAATACCAAACATCTGTTTTATTATATAAACACCCACAGTTCTATTTATTCCACCTTAAACAAAATTTCATAACTTATCAACACATTACACATAACCTATTAAATAACATCGAAATCATATTTTAAAACCCATGTATTACAAATAGGAACATGAATCGAATCCTGTGGGGATACAAGCCCAACCTCCTTTTATTTATTAAAATACAACTCATCACTTTAATAACCGAATAGAGTCAAACCGTATGGGGTTTCATTTACATACACGCTACGACCATGCTATACATAACCTATATGCAGTCAACAATTTATAAACCACTAACATGCTGTTAAGACAAACTACGATTTCGGTACAACACAACCTCTGCTAAACAATTTAATTATACAGTCCAATAAGATAATTAAAATCCCTACGCTTAGCTATCGCAGCACTGTGGGGAAGGCTCATGCCAATTAGGACATGGCGTATACCCACACTGTCAATGTATGTACAAAATAAAAACTAAGCAATGTCATTATACATATAACCTTCAGGCAGGAAAATACCCATGTAATTTACCAAAAAAACGCAGATTAGAATTGTCTTATACACAGTATGGTTTTATTACTAAACTACTCTGCTAACGAATCATCCTTAATGCTATCTATTAAATTATACACAGTCACGATACCACAGAGCTATCGCAGCCACGATGGGGAAGGCTCAAGCCATCCGTGGCTTGGTCTTCAAACCCACGCTGTTCACTAACTCATCCCATTAAAAATATTCAATACATAAACTTACACAAAGGTGTATTCCTATTCCTAAGAGCTCTATCCATAAACCATTAAACATAGCATTTGCATTACACAACACATAAATAAAAATAACAATGATCATTATAAAAAAAAACGCAGAGTATATACATCATACACAATATGGTAAATCACAGTGTCTTCACACAGGCATACCAATGGGCTATGACACCATTGCAAGCAATGGTGCAGCCCATGGCTCAAAGGCCCAAACCATTTATAATTACAACCCAAAATTTATACGCAGAACCAAGGGAAACACGATTTTACCCACGACCAAATCCATTACAACATTTAATTAAAACCCAAGTCTGTAATATTAATCCCGAAGGCAAAATCAAAACCCACATCATAAAACCCCAACCAAGAAATAAATCCAAACGCCGTCTGCCCAAGAGGGTCGAGAGGTAGCAAGTATAGGCTTGCTCACAGGCTTACCATGGCCACGTTGCAAACACTTGGAGCCGATAGCGAAGTATAGAGCCACCCCACTTTCGCTACCTTGTCACCTGTAACCATCCACAAAAACAATGAGAAGCAAGACCACACTGAAATGAAACAGTGCAAACCATAATAATGCGGATAAACCAACTAGGAACTTACTTACGTGAAAATGGAGGTCACCTCCATTTCTCCTGTGCAGAGCAAGATCAAGCCCCAACCCAAGCTTTGCAAATGCCAAAACCATCGTGTGCCCAAGCCCTAAGCTTGGGGCTGTCACGTTTTTCCAAGAGAATTGAATGCACCAGCTGGAGTCCAATAATGAATTATCAAATCCACTCTCCATAGTCAAGATTCGTTGCAAGGTATCGTTTAATACCATCCCCCCTGCATACGCTTAAACCCTGCTAACATGTGATTTTCCACCTTATGTTATATCGCCACCCTATTTCATATCACCATAAACATTACAACGTATACACTCTAAGCAAGGTTAATATATTGAAATGATAAGGTGTAAAGTGTAGAATCCATATATAGTTTGCGCTGGCCTTAAGTCAACCCCAAGACTTAGGCAATAATATAAGGTATGTACCAAAGGTTTAAGACCTTTTAATATATGAAATATTAGGTAAAAAATTTAACCTAATACAAATACAAATAAGCCCTAGGCTTAGGCTTAGTGAACATGGCATATGCGATATGGCATGTTTTGAAATTTTCCCTTGTAAGAGAATCACGACATGAATCTAGTTTGAGTTAATAGACTGCACATATAAAAACACATGATATGATTAATAGTTTTAATAAACTATTCTTAAACATAATCAATACCATGATGTAAAATGAAGAGTTATAAGACCCTAAGGAAGCATAAGTAGTGAACAAGAACTTTAGCAGTGATAGCTAAATGACAAGAATCGTAATTATACCTGTTATGATTCGGAGTCGGTAAAGGAACCAAAGTCAACCAGTAGTATGTTCTTCAAGATTGAGGCTTTCCATACTCTTTAAACAAGTTTCCATCGCAAGTATCAACTGCATGTAAATAGAATAGGTGCCTTAGTTCAATTGAACTAAGTAAGCCTGCGTAACAAGTAATACTTTAACTCTCAAACCATCATGGAAGAACGAGTCCCGCCACTCCGTCCACTTTGTCCCCACAAACAAAGTTGAGTTAGGACTCTAAAATTAACAAGTGCGACAATGTAGAAATGACAAAGCATATAAATCCAGTAATGACACATAATCAACAAAAGTGTAAACATAATACTAAGCAGTAAACAACAGTGCAACATCATAAGTAAAATACATTAAAAATAATGACCGAAAGTAAAAGACAGAATGTAAGAACAACTTACGACTAAACAGAGGTACATGAAGTGTACAATAGAGTTCCACAGGTGAATAATGTTCCGTCTAGGTAGTTTTTACTAGCCTACAATTTTTTTATTTTATTTTTGATTTTTGGGGACATTACAGAGGTGAACACATTAAGAGAGTTTTTCATCATTTTTGTAAATTAAAGGGGATTCGAATGGAACACACAATTCCTTACACACCACAACGGGATGGTGTGGTTGAGAGGAAAAATAGATCATTGAAGGAGATGGAAACATGTCTTCTCCAAGCCAAGAATCTTCCTCCTTCTCTTTGGGTTGAAGTTGTAATATGTGCTTCATACATTCATAATAGAGCGCCTCACAAATAAGTGGCTGAGTCCACTCCATTCGAAGCACTTCATGGGCATAATCCCAATGTCTCTCACTTGCGAGTTTTTGGTTCCAAATCTTGGTCCAGAATACCCATGGATAAGAGAAAGGCCTTCCAATCTCAGAGTAGGGAATGCATACTACTGGGATATGATGAAGATGCAAAAACATATAAGTTGATGGGACTTTCAACTAGGAAATGCTTCATAGAGCGAAGTGTTCAATTTGAAGAAGATCAATTGCTTGATCTCCCACCATCCGAAGCACAAGAAGGTATAAACACTATTTCATTTCCTTTTGATGATGATATTTTGTCACATGTTTCATATTCAAATGAAGAGGAACAAGATCAACATGAACTTGATATTGAGGGTGAACCTCATGAGAATCTAGATCCAGATCCAACTCCCATCCCAAATCAGTTGCCTAAGCCTAAATGGCCCCAAAATCTCACTGAAGTAGCTGGGGATGGTGTTGGGAATCCAAAAGATAGAAGGACAACAAGGCCCCAATATCAAAATGAGAATGTTTCACTCTCTCACATAGCTTCACTCTCTACAGAGTGGTGCAACAAACTTCCAGGAAATGGCTACTTGATGATAGCGAATGATCCACCATTTGGCCCATAGAAGAATAAAAGTGATCATTCCATTCCTCCTCCAGAAAGAAGAAACACATACAACATCCATCAGATCATAAGAACATTGAGAGGTTCACATGCACAGCTTCAGGATGCTGCTGCACAGAAGAACCATGTTGTTGCAAAATTTTGTAAGTTATTACCCAAAGAGGAATATTCTTTCCTCAGTATAGCTTGTTTTTCTCGTTCCTGTTTATTTTGAGGGGGGAGGGGGGGTTCCCATGAGGTTTTCCCCATTTTCCTCGGTTTATTAACCATTTTTAAATTATTTTATATTGTAATGGGTGACTTTTGGCCTTGTTGCTAGGGCCCAAAATTGTCCAAGTTAGGATTAAGGGGGAGTGTTAGGATTCTATAATCCTCCCTTGTCCATATATAGTCTATTAGATTTTTTTGTCTAACTTAGGATTCATGATATTGGGTCCACTGTTGCCATTGGTGCCATTGGTGCCACCGGTACCAACCACTAGAGTGTGGGGAACACATATAGAGGTTAACTACCACTTAATGCATGTTCATGCATTGATTAATGTGCCTTTAAGACTAATCCATACATTTTAGGAGCCACTCTGAGTGCCACCAACAACCTCCATCAGTTCGTTGTGGTAGGTAGGTATTTATGCTAAGTTACCCTCCAGTTACATTCAGCTCGATGTCTTTTAGTTCAGTTAGCGCCAGTCTTGCATGACTGCATGGGAGTAGGCACCTTTTCTCACCTACCTCACCAGTTTAACTGATTGATAGACTGAATTAGACATGTGGATTTATACTAGTGAGCTCTGATAGTGATTTAGGCACTTTTAGTTATCCAGCGAGTCACGATTGAGTTGGTAGATTCGAATATTATTCACATGATTCACATCCTCCTTATTGTAACACTGTTGTATACAACTCGGATTAATGAAGATTAATGTTGTAATTTACTAATCAATTCTTATCATATTTGTCTCAAATTTGTCTTGTTCAGTGTACATTGTTCTTGAGATCCCACTACATAATCCACTTCACAATTGCTATTATTTGCCTATAGATAAAAGGTTCACAAATTAAACACATATGATACCTTATCTAGTTTTGAAGGACATGCAATAAGATATTTTGTCCACTCAAAATATTTTTTTCTTTTTTTCATCATGTATGGATCTTGGGCCAACAAACCTTCATATTTGAAAATATATGCTCATATTATATCATCTACATATGTAATTTTATACTTCATTAAAAAAATACAATATCATCTACATAGGAAAACAAATCTCATCCTTAGATCTTGTGGGCCAAGATCTAATCTCAGCCCTAGAAGACAAAGAGACAAGAGGAGTTACCCTGATGAGAAAATACAAATACACATTGAGAATTCATTTGGTATGCATTCCAAGAGAAGCTAGAGATTGACATGAATTTTAAGAGGGAGTCTTGGAGGGAGGAGGGAGCAACTTGAATCCCTAGGAGAGATCTTTTGTGAAAAAAAAAGGGAAGCAAGGCAACATTAGAAGGGGGGATTGAATCCCAAGGTGGGGCATGATTTCCAAGGCAATGTACAACCATTGAAAATGACATTTTGAACAACTGAAGTGTGAGACTGTACTATTGAGTTTAGCTACATAGAAAATGAGGAGCATGTGGCATACTTTTCAAGGTAGCTTCATGACAACTTGGTGGAGGTCTAACTCTTGAAGATGTTGGGAACAAAACTCAAGAGAAGATTATTGTATATGAGTTTGTAGTGTTTTATACAGTTTGGAATACCTGTGGGGCACATTTTGCAAGGTTGCAAGTGCATATTTTTTGAGGTGATATTTAGGATCATAGTTCAAGTACTTTTTCCTATACTGTAAATTTTATAGTTGTAATGCACTATTGTATTGCATCGAGTATTACTTATGCTCCATAATAAAATTCTATGTTACTGGTTTTCCCTAAGGTGTGGGGTTTTTCCAAGGTTAAGTTTAGACCAAAATGTCTGTGTTAATGTGACATTATTGTATATTGCTTGTGTGTTTTTTTCTGCTACAAATGTACTTTCTAAATAGTATATCATCCTACAAAAAAGTCTAATTTATTGTTCAATAAATGTGTATGATTATTGTTTACTATTGAGGACCAATATCAAAGATTTGTTGGTTGTGAAGCCTGATCTTCTTGATTCAAAGGTGGTATTGTTCAGTCGTGTTTGTACTCTAGTTTTATTGTATACTCGTCCTAGCAAGGGGGGAGGGGGTTCCGAGGGACAACGAGCCCCCGAAGAGGGTTCGAGGGATTCACCTTCGAAATAAATTTTTGGGATTTCTGTTGGCCAACAGTTTAGGGGCCCATGGTATTGGGTGACCCTTGGTATTTTTCCATTATAATTCCCCTATAAAAGGAAAGCATTTTAATACGACTGTGTATTGTATTGTACAATAGTAAAACAACCTCTATGATTGTGTTAGAGAGACTGTGAGAGAGTGAAGAGGAAGTTCAACGGGTTTGCTTTAGGTTATATCCCTTCATTTTTTCTAGACAATATAATAATAAAGGATTAGAAATTTCTGTATGGATGTAGCCCATCTTGGGTGAACCACCTTATATTGGTGTCTCTCTTGTAATGTGTTTATGTTTTAATATTTGCATCTTATTTATTGTTATTTCTCTGCGATCCTATTTCTCTAACAATTAGTATCATAGGAAAAGTCTATTGGCTAGTAAAATCACAGGAAATAAGGGTTCCTTGTCCGAGTGGGAGCAATGGCAGAAGAAGGAAAGTTTAGGGTCAAGAAATTTAATCACCAAACTACTAGTTATGGAAGATGCAAATAGAGGACTACCTATACCATAAGGATCTGTTCCTACCATTGGGGGTGGGGGGACAAAAAAATCGACGGCTATGAGGGACAAAGAATGTGAGGTTCTTGACAGAAATACACTAGGAACAATATGAATGTGCTTGTCTTTGTCAGTGTATTTCAATATTTCAAAAGAATAGACAATGGAGGGTGTATGAATGCATTGGCTAATCTCTATGAAAAAACCTCATCTTCCAACAAGCTATTTCTAATGAAGTGTTTATTTAATATGAAGATGTCATAAGGTGGATCTGTTGCTGACCTTTTAAATGAATTTAATACTGTTACTAATCATCTAAGATCTGTAGGAGTGAAATTTAATGATGAGGTTAGGGATCTTCTAATCTTGTGCTTATTGCCAGAAAGCTCGAATGGCTTGGTCATGGTTGTAACACTCTTAAATTTGATGATGTTGTCGATGTTATTCTTAGTGAGGAAATGAGAAGAAAAAGCATGAGTGAGACACCGGGTAATGCGTTGACCATGGAGAGTAAGGGAAGACAAAGAGAGAGATGAAGCATCCCAAGTAATCACAACAAGTCTAGAAAGGGAAGATTCAAGGCTAGAATGGGAAAGATAGAGTGTTGAAACTGTGGTAAGAGAGGACATTTGAAGAAATATTGTATAGCTCTAAAGAAGAAAGGAGACAAGAAGTAGGAGACTACCCCGAAAGCTAATGTAGCAGATGATGTGTTACAAGATTCTTTGATTATTACATTAGATAATACTAGTGATCACTGAGTAGTAGATTCAAGGGCTTCATGCCATGATACACCTAATAGGAAATTCTTTCATGATGATGTTCTAGGCAATTTTGGACATGTTTTATTGGGGGATGACCGGACATGTAAAATTGTTGGAATGGGTAAGGTACAGATTAAGTTAAATAATGGAAATGAATGGATTCTAAAATATGTAAAGCATATTCCTACTATTAAAATAAATATGATCTCAACAGGGAAGTTGGGAGATTACAGTTGTCTGTTTATGATTGGAAAAACGTGGTGGAAGATCACTAAATAAACACTAGTAATAGAAAAAGGAGATATGATAGGTACGTTGTATTTATGTCCTCATGGTACTGATTATTCTATATTTGTAGCTTCCACATAAACATGTGCAACATTGTGGCATCATAGGCTTGGCCACATGAGTGAGAATTGGATGTAGATTCTTCACTCAAGGAAATTACTTATAGATATGAAGCAGGGAAGTTTGGAATTATGTGAGAACTGTGTTTATGAAAAACAAAAGAGAGTTATATTTCTCAAGGTTGGGAAACAAAAGAAGAGTGAACATTTAGAGATCGTGCATACAAATCTATGGGACTGATTTAGGTACAATATTTTGGTGTCTCTCGTTATTATGTTTATTTTAATGATGATGCAACTAAAAAAACTTGGGTTTATTGCATTAGATAGAAATATGATGTGTTTACTACTTTAAGAAGTGGAAATATTTGGTTGAGAATGAGAGAGGGAAAAGGTTGAACTGTCTCAGATATGATAATGGAGGTGAATAATGTAGCAAGGGGTTTGATAGTTATTGTTCATACCATGGGATTCATAGAGAGAAGACAATACCATAAACACTGTTGGGTGTTATAACATCTAGATTAATTCACCTAATATTTAATTATCAACTGGGGTTGGTAAGCTTAGAGTTGACACAAAATATATGTGAAGGTAGAGAGGTTTCTATGGTGTCGTGGAAATATTTCAACAAACATCGAAAGATATTTCAAAATGAAAAATCAAGTCAAACTCCTAAGAATTCAACTATTAAAGTAATTTAACTGGAACAAAATAACAAACTAAATGATTGATAATTTATTTCATAAGTAAATAACTTTAAACTGAAAAAGATACTATCAACAACTAACTTTTCAAATAGGAAATTAGGGTGCAAGGAAGACTTAACTTATAAGTAAATATAAAACTTAATAAAAGAAACAAATAGAAAACTTAATAAAGAAGACTTAATAAGAGAAGGAAGTAGAGAAATTAATAGGAATATTTTTGAATTATGTCGTACGAGTCTCTTTCGTAATCACATAAATGAGAAGGGAATAGTCTACAAAGTACTAGTATAATTTTCTAAGGATGAAATATCTAATACTAAGTTTTACATGTGAGCAAATAAATTAATCCAAAGGCATGAGCACAAAACAATACAACAGTAAAAAGAAATCAGAAACAAAACACAACATAGTTCAAATAATGTTCAAGGTGAAGGGAGGTAGGGAAAATAATAAAACTTTGATAATTAACCTAAAACAACTTAACTTCAACTTCAATGTTAAATAGAAATATCATCTAACCATTTCAGTGAAATCATACTTCAAATACTAGAGAAACAAAACTTAAAACAATTTCAAAACACATTAAAAACACCAAAAATGAAACTATGAGCTGAATGACAGACTGAACTGTAGGTCTAAAAGGGGTGACGGAATGACAGTTTAAACAGGCTGTCCGGATGATAGTCTACATAGTTAAAATAACAGGAAATAACCTAAATGATCTAATATTCACTTGGATTCATGCAGATGTAAATCTAATGCATAAAAGCAGGAAATAAACCTACTTATTAATCAAATCCGATAGTGAAATAAACTTACTACAGATTCATGAAAAGAAATCATTGCATATTAATAAACAAACCGAAATTCAAATTGCATAAACTTGGAACAAAAAGGAAATAAATAGAATTGAATTTATTTAACTTGATCAAAAAGTAGTCTATTCTATCTAATTGCAAATAAAACTGAACAATAAACTGGAAATGAAATAACTAACAGCAGATCTGAAAGCAAACTATGTGTGCAACTTAATTATTTAACTTTAGAAATAAAATGTATTACAGGAAATAAATGAAATAAACAATTCCAACAATCTAATGAAAATAAATTAAACTAGCTACAACAGAAAGAAGAGAACAAAATTACACAGAAAGAATGAACCTCTGGTTGACGAGGGGCCCTCTCAGCAATCAGGGGTGATGCCTAGCTAACACTTACTCAAACACAATCATCAACAACAAAACATACGGCTCTTATTAAAGAATATGGAACATAAATACAGTGTGCTTAAGAACAACGAATCAAAGCGTAAACTGGTTAAACTTCTAGCTAGCTGAGCACTCACGTAGAGGCTGATATATATACTTTTTATAGAGATGAGCAAGTCGACCCTTTAGTGGTTGATTGCTCTCTAGATTTAGTCAACCATTATGGTGTTTAACTAATCTAACTCCAATGCATACTTGTTCTCCCTTATTCAGTGCAAATGGTTCTCTTCAGCGTGGTTGGTATGCCATACAGTTCCCTCTTTAGCGTGGTTGGTGAAGTGGTGGCGAGCAGAGACAATGTACATGGGCGAGTCTTCTAGAACACAGGATAATGCATCGACCCAACGCGTGGACTATTGGTGAGGTGTCAACGAAGGAGGCTGCAGGCTGGTGGATCATCTAGAATACGAGATTCATTACCCAGATACGTGGACAGTAAACAATTTGTAGACTGTTCCAATGTCTTAATGCTTGAAATCAATTTTCAGTCAACGCGTGGTTGGTTCGACGAACTGAACGATGAGCTAGACCGTGAGCTGGATATGCTGTGTGCATGTTTAGGATGAACTGCAATGTCTGTTTATTGGTGCACTAAGGACTAAGGTCTGTAGTAACAACGTTTAAATGGTTGGAAACCTGCCAATGAGTATCACGGAGCGAGCTGGATGATGAACTGGATGTGATGTGCGCATGGCTAGATGAATGTGTGTTTGTTGTTAATTCATCCAAAAAGACTATATAACTTGCAAACAAATATATATATAAATTAATAAATAAAATGCGCTTCAAACCATGTCACTTTTAATTAATAAAATCGTAAAATGATAATAATAAAAGGATTTTACATAGACCTTAAATACATTCATACCTGGGGCTGAATAATGATCTGCGTGACATAAAATATGCAAAAGATGACAAAACATATGTTTAAATGAGTAATTTAACTACCAAAAATGATAACAAATCTGGGATCAACATTCTCCCAAACCGAAGAAATGCCAGGTCCCACTGAGTAAAAAGAAAAATAACTTAGGAAGAAGGCAGATGGTTTGTGCTTTTAAAATAACACGTCTTTCATGTCAAACATTGTATAAAAATTAAATGGCTTTGTTGAGTTCTTCAACGTTCTCAATTTAATAGCTCTCAGGTTCAAAGCAATTTGGCATTGTTCAATAGTTATGACATAGAATCTTTTTGTAGAGAGTATACAAAGAAAATGGCTGAAAATAGCTCTATAGAAACAATGGAAAATGAAAAACAATGTAATAGCAAGAAATTCGGCCTATTTAAGAGATCATGCTACCATAGCAAACCTTGAAACATATGCAATTAATGAACATATGCATAAATGAATGAATTCATAAGGTTTGAACTTAATTCAACCATGTCCAAAGTAAAACTTTGGATAGGTTGAATGTATGACACGAAGGCATAAATCACTTTTTGATTAACAAGAAAATTGATGATTTCATATTTTACATGCATGATTGGGTAAGAGGAAAGGATTATCAAAAGTGAAATAACAACTAAAAACTTTTAAGGTCAAAGCATCTGCATGAAGGTAAAAACTATTTTCCAAAAAAACAAAAATTGGTTAGCAAATTTTAATCATAAGTTCTATAATATTGATTTCATTTGGACCTTCATTCAATCCTTTGTATTGATTTTTTATGTGCAAATATGCTTCATGCTATAACCAAGTTCCATTGCTTACATTATCCTGAAAACACTTGTCATTTGTTAGAAATAAATAGATCTGTCATAAATAATGAAAAGTAAAAACAATCTAATTTTTTCTAATCCTTCCCCGCCAAACCAAAGAGATGGCGTGTCCTCAAGCCATACAAGAGAGAAGAATTGATTGTTCTAGATAATGAGAATAAAGAGTTTTATCATGTTGTTTATTATTTTGTAAGAAAAATAAAAACTAAATAGTAAATGGAAATGATTCAACTATGTATATTCATGAAAAAAATAACAGTGCTTAGAAAGAGCACTTGAACGATAATACGAGAATGCCATAGGAAAAAATAGTCATCCATGCCTCATTTTAAAGATATCCTGTCATAAGAAAATCTTTTAAGTGTACCCCAGAGTGTGTTAAATTTATAGTTATGGGTTCCATTTCTAGGATAAGGACATCCTAGGTATGTGTTGAATTAGACGGTCGAGGCAAAGCCCAACTTACAACCATTCTCAAATGACATTATAAACAAATGGTTGTGACATATTTATTCCGAAATGTTTTCTTTATATTAGCATTGTTTTACGAATCATGTGCATAGTGGTGTATTAACAAGATCTCTTTTACCTGATATTGCCCCGCTTCCAGCAGGCCTATTCAGTACCCCAACAGGTTTTCCTTGGCACCATGCAAGCATAGCCCCATTGGCAGCGATCCTGTTCAATATCCCGACGGGTTTACTTGCATTTATCGAGATTTCGTGTTTTAAGTTTTTACTTAGCATTGACCTGCTGCCAGCAGGCCTATTCAGTACCCCAGCGGGTTTTCCTTGTATAATGATATTAAATATATGGAAGCTGATTGGTACTAGAGCATGTTAAGTCCTGCTAAACACAAATTTCAATTTTGTAAAATAAACTTATACGTAATTTTATAATGGATTTAACCATAAATAATATCAAAATAGAATAACTTAAAGTTGTTCTTTAACCTTACAGTCCTTCTTCTTCATAAAAGAAAAGTAATGTTCCCCACAGACAAAAATTCCACTTACTCTCGAGTTATCACCAAAATACTTGAGAGATAAGTTTTGATAACAAGTATAGGATGAACTAGTAATCCATAGGTTTAAGATAAGATTGTGAAAAATATGATAATGAAAGTAGGTCTGTCAAGCAACTGTTCAAAAGAGTAAATCGGAAATATACATGTCTGAATCAAGATACCAAAAACTATATGAATCATAGAAGAGCTGGTTAAGAATGATATACAGAGGATTATAATTTTTTTTTGAATTTTTAGTATGAGCTGCAAATTTCAAAAGTACCCCTAGAAAGGTTAAGATACCTTATAAATACTCCGTTAGCTGCTCATAGAGATAATGCACTTGTAATCAAACTGCAAAACCACTTGTTAGATTATTCATGAAGACATATATAATAAAAATAAAAAGAGTCCCTTGTAAACAATCTATTAGAAATGGCTCTTATTTATTCAAAGAAACAAGCACATATTTACATATATACAAGTGATGATAACCAAAGTACTTTTTTTTTAAGGATCAGGAGGAGGAGGATAACTTCTTCTTCAACTAATTCCATTTCATTCTACTGCAAAAAATTATGTATAAAATCCTGTTTAGATGTTGGTTGGTGATAAAGCCTGAGTCTATGTCCATTTACTACAAAGGAAACTTGTGAGCCATCAATTGTTTTAATTTCTACTGATCTGTTGTTGAAGGCCATAACTACTTCATCTGGGCCCATCCAACGGGTAGTTAATTTCCCTTTAAAATTTTTAAATCGTGAGTCGAATATAGTGCCCAATCTCTAGTATTAAACTACCTTTGCTTAATAAAGTTATCATTCCATGTCTTTCATTGATGCTGTATTAGCATTGTTCTTTGGAGTGCATCTTGTCTAATTTCATATAACTCATTAATCTGTAATATTCGTTGTTTCTGTGCTTCATCCAAATCCATGCCTAGCTGTGATGCCATACAAAAGGTTTTGATTTGAAATTGAATAGGTAAAAGGACTTGTTTTCCATACACTAACTCATAGGGGTATGTCCGGTAGTGTTTCTCCATGTTATCCTATAGGCCCATAAAGCCTCCAGGAGTCTATCTTCCCAATCCATATAATGTAAGTGAATGGTTTTGGTTAAAATGGATTCTAATACTTTATTGGTTCATTCTACCTGACCATTATCTTGAGGATGATAATGTGAAGACTTACATTTTTAGATGCCATATTTCGTAGTGAGTTCTTTCATTAATTTGGAAGTAAATTGAGTACCTTGGTCTGTAACAATTTCTCTAGGTACACCAAACCGGGTAAATATTTCTTCATATATAAATTCTACCATTGATTTCTCTGTGGCCCTAAACAAAGCTTTAGCTTCTACCTGTTTGGTGACATAGTACGTACAAACCAGGATATATTTCTTTTTACGAGACATGGAGAAATTGGTCCTACAAAATCAAGAGCCCATTTCTCAAAGGGTTCAATCATGACTTGGGGTTGTAGGGGAATTTGATCAGATGACGTAGGTCTACCCATTCTTTGGCAACTATCACATCCTATGACATATTTGGAAGCATCCTTAAAAATGCTTGGCCAATAATAACTAGAATGTAATACTTTGTATGCCGTCCTCTTATCATAAAAATGTCCTCCACAAGGTTCATCATGCAATGCATGGAGGGTGTATGTCATTTCATCCTTTGGCACGTATCGTCAAATAATAAGATATGGACCAGTGTAGAAGAGATCATTATCAACCCAAGAATAATTGGAACTTTGAACTATAATATGACACTTCTCATGTGGGGACTGTTGGAGACATTTACCCACCATGCACACTTAATTTGGTCAATTTGGCCTTGTTAAACCACTATCCTAAGTTTTATTGACTTAATTGACATCAGAGGAGCACTGTATGACATCAACATGAGCACACCCACGCCTACCTTCATACAAGGAGGCCAACTAAGCCTTCTCCTTCATTTGGGGAGGACAACTGGAGCACTCCAGGAGTGATCCAAGTGTCATAAATTCACCTAATTGATAACTGATGATTACAATCAGTTAATTTAAGTGGTGAAGGTGCCTCCATTCATTATTTAATTATTTTTAATGATTATTTATGAACTAGAGCTAACACAGGCACCTACAACCACTTCTGATGACCAGTTGACTTCAGTTAACCTCATCGGGGTTCATTGGAGTTATTGATGCGCTACCACTTGTTGGTTGGCATGCAGTGACATGTGTCTAAGATAATTTCAGTTAGACTCAGTCATTCATTGCACTTTGACTTCAGTTAGGACTCAGTTGAGTCAGTTGGCACTTGATCAGTTGGTTAACTAGTGTGTTTACTATGGCTTACAGTTAGTTAAGCTACACCCATTCATTCAATTCGAATGACCTCCTTGGGAATTCGAATTGTCTTGGAATTCATGCATCTTGCATGATTATTGTATTGTATCATCATTCTTTCATTTGATTATATAGAGCTGCTACTTCCATTGCAACACCATTTTGGCAATTTTATGCATATTTGTCTGTATTCTTTGTGAGACTGTGTTTTCAGTTCCTAGAACACTGTGAAAAATTAATATGGTATCAGATCTCATAGAAGGACGAAGCTCAAATCTCTCAAAAACAAGTTTTTTGATAGATCTTGCATGAAAATTGAGCTAATGCTCAAAAATCCAGCATTGCACCAGAAGCCAAGGCTTACACATTAGAGGAAATTTGGGGTCTAAAATGGGCCTTATAAGAAAACGTGCCAAAATAAGTTTTTGTGAGTTGGAATTCAAGAACCAATAGAATTTCAATAAAATAAGTCAACCATAATGGTTGAATTGACATATTTGTCATTAAAAAAAACTACTTTTTTTGTTCGTATTTTCGACATATCTCATTGTATTTTTACTCAAATTTCGATCGGAAGAGCTCGTTGGATGTAGAATTTGATTCCGCATCCAACGAGTACGCATACTGCATACTTTTGATGGACCTTGCTACCCCAAAAACAAGAAATACCTGAAAAAACATGATGATGACATCATCATCACATTTTTTCAAGCATTTCTTGTTTTTGGGGGAAGTAGGGTCCGTCAAAAGTATGCAGTGTGGGTACTCGTTGGATGCGGAATCTAATTCCGCATCCAACAAGATCTCCCGATCGAAATTTGAGTAAAAACACGGGGATATATGTCGAAAATATGAACAAAAAAAGTAGTTTTTTTCTTTCTTCCTCCAAAATTAATCAATATTATTTTATTATTTTAACTATTATTTTATTATTTTCCTTAGGAGGCCCATTTTAGACCCCAAAATTCCTCTAATGACTTAATACCCCAAGTAAAGGAATTGTTGTTCAAGCTTGCTTGATCAACTATGCTGGGTGTGATGAAAGCCTAAAATTTGCAGGCTGTCCAACCTTATGGTTCCCCTTTTGTTGTGATTTGTAGGTTTTAACAGGTACAACTTTGAATAGACTCACCAGTCCCTCTTCTCACCCCATTCACAAGCTATTCATAATGGAAGTTGAAGATGATTGCATCTTTGAAGAGACAAGGTCTCTATGAGGTGTCTATTGGACTTGGAAAAGAGTCGTATGAGAATGAGAATGACTGGCGAAATGATGGTGATAGAGCTTTTGGAGCAATATGTCTGGCCCTTTCTCCTAGCTTGCGCTACCTTATTGGTTCTGCTGAATACCCAAAGGATCTCTGGACAAAATTGGACAGAACCTTTGGGAATCACAATGAGGATCATAATAGCACTTTGGAGATCACATACAACACCACAAGAGTTATTTACTCAAAAATTTTGGCCTTTACTCTCTCTGATGAAGTTGTTCAAGATGAAGAAGAAGCAGAATCTTCTACACAGTCAATTGGAATTGAAGAAAGTCTCCTTGTAGTGACTCCTTATCCTGATGCTCCGAAAGTTTGTGAGATCTCTGAAATCTCATCTCCTCATATGGCTGAAATAGAATAATACATTTGAATCTCTGATATTGAAGAAAAAAACTGCTGAACTTCCATGCAAACATTCACTAGTGATTTTCTTTTGAATTTTGTGCAAAATTTGCCAGTAATTGCTTCCGAAAGTGAAGAGAAATTTGATTTTTCTCCCTCTACTATTGCTGCTGGTCTACAAATATGTAATACCTTGGATATTTTGGAAAAAATATCAGATTACAAGAGTGATCAATTCGCTCCCCATGATCTAGATCTTCCAGCAAATTCCTGCAAGATTGCATGCACCAAAATTCAGAATTTTGAAGAAAAAGACAACTGTGCATCCACCGTCTCGGTTGACCATACTTTTGGATCTGATATGAACCTTATTGGATATGACATGATCTTATTTGGATCTGATCTGATATTGATTGGTTCAAAATTTCAGGTTCATAAACCTTCAGTACTGCTTTAGCTGTTCTCATCAATGGTGTGAAGAAACAAGTACTGCAAGTCTCCTTCGAAACTGCTACTGGGGATTTGATTTCATTTCAAAGTTTTGGATATATTGTGAAACTATTTGTATTTGATTTAAAATATGATCTGATATTATTTGGTTCAAATTTTAAAATCCAAGAGCTTTCAATACTGCTTGAAGCTACTCTCACCAATTTCGGTGTGAAAAATCAAGTACCGCAATTCTTCTTCAAATGTGCTGTTGGGGATTTGTTGTTAGTTTACTCTTATGAGGTTGCTGATATTTTATTTTGTGAATCATTAGCTATTTCTGAAGCTATATCAGATTATGGAGATCAAGCATTCGCTCTCCACAGTCCCAGGTATTCTCTACCTTTGGTCACATGCTCATCTCCTCACAAAACTAGTAAAGAGGAAGACATTCTGCATCCGCTCGGACACTTGATCGTAAGACTTGGGGATGATTTTACCACTCATGGTTTTCTGTTCAAGGCTACAACATATCAGTTTCTTGAGTGTTCCACACATGGTTCGAATCCTCAAGCACTTTTGCTCTCTTATCAGTTGATTTCAGTTGATCTACATGGGTCCAATTTTCAACCTACAGCTGTCTATGTTCCTGATTCATTTGAGCACATTCTTCTTCTTCCAAAGAGGAATATTCCTCTAGACATATTCATTTAGTTTGGATTCAGAGGTTCACATGCATAGTATCAGGATGCTGCTGCATAGAAGAACCAATTCTTGATTTACTGCTTAGTTTGAGGGGAGGGTATTTTTCCCATGAGGTTTCTCCCGTTTCCTTGGTTATATTAAGTAGTTACATCATTCTATAGGGTGACCTATGGCCTTATTTGTCGGGGCCCTAGCATTTCATGTACTTTATGTTTCTACTTCTCCTGAGTATAGCTTAAGGGGGGGTGTTGGAGAGATTTACCCACCATGCACACTTAACTTGGTCAATTTGGCCTTGTTAAACCACTATCCTAAGTTTTATTGACTTAATTGAAATCAGAGGAGCATTTTATGACATCAACATGAGCACACCCACACCTACCTTCAGTCAAGGAGGCCAACTAAGCCTTCTCCTTCATTTGGGGAGGCCAATTGGAGCACTTCCGGAGTGATCTGAGTGTCATAAATGCCCCTAATTGATAATTGATGGTTACAATAAGTTAATTTAAGTGTTGAAGGCACCTCCATTCATTATTTAATTATTTTTAATGATTATTTATGAACTGGATCTAACACAGGCACCTACAACCACATCTGATGACTAGTTGACTTCAGTTAACCTCATCGGGGTTCATTGGAGTTATTGATGCGCTACCACTTTGTTGGTTGGCATGCAGTGACATGTGTCTGAGATACTTTCAGTTAGAATCAGTCATTCATTGCACTTCGACTTCAGTTAGGACTCAGTTGAGTCAATTGACACTTGATCAGTTGGTTAACTAGTGTGTTTACTGTGGCTTATAGTCAGTTAAGCTACACCCATTCATTCAATTCAAATGACCTCCTTGGGAATTCAAATTGTCTTGGAATTCATGCATCTTGCATGATTATTGTATTGTCTTGTATCATCATTATTTCATTTGATTATGATGATGATGATGATGATGATGGTTAACGTCCCCTGAGACCAAAATTTGGTCTATCGGACCTAAAGAAGAGAACTAATTACTTTGCTTTAAAGTTATATTTCTATGCTCAAAAAGCTTGGAAAGAAGCGTCCCAAGCTGACTATAATTTTGACAGGCTAAAAGGCTAGGAATGTCGGTATTGCAACAAAGATTATGAAACTGGGATCTAATGTGGGTGTACGCAGGGCACTCTAAGAGGAAGTGATTTTCATCTTCAATGTTCTTACTTTCACAATGGTGGCAGATCCTTTCTACCCATGGTGTTTTAGGGACTGTCCAACGACCAGTTTCACTATGGAGGTCATGCGAGTTCATTTTGATCTTAGCTATGTTAATTTTTTTCTTAGTACTAATTAAAACAGAGAGATACTTTTGATCTTCTAGAGTAGGGTTGATGACCTCCTTATAATATCTTAATTTTCTTTTAGCCTCTAAATCTTTCTCACACCACAATTTTTCTTTAAACTTAGAGGAAATAATATTTTTAATGTTATTAATATTCTGCAAAGCAACATTTTCATCGATCTCCCAGTGATTTAACCAGGACCTGGTATCTTTATACCACCCATGC
>LPNX010325677.1:8298-49425 GCA_001517045.1 Pseudotsuga menziesii | reverse complement strand
TAAAGAAGAAGGATGATGACTATTCCAGCTAAGATCGTACCAGCACAACCTGCTTCTTCTAAACAACCCTCTAACTTATCAATGTAAATGCCAAAAAAGGGTAGGGTAGAGAGGGAAACCTTGCTTAACTCCGATATTACACTTAATATCTTTCGACCACCCCTCATTGCTTTTAAACCTGGCAATTACATTCTCGTAGAGCCTTATCGCGGCAGCTCTTAGCTCGAAAGGAACCTTAAGCTCTTCTAACCTATTCCAAAGGTTATTTCTAGGTACCGTATCGAAAGCCTTTCTAAAGTCCACAAAGCAGAAAAAGAGATTGGATTTATCATTGCGGCACTCCTCCATAATGATCCTAAGCGTAATAAGTTGGTCTGTTGTAGAGTGATGTCTTCTAAAACCCGCTTGGCCTTTAGCCTGCTTACCTTCAATTTCAAGCCAAATGATGATTTTCTTTTCCAAAATAATACCATATAACTTGGCTAAGAGGGGGCTTATCATAATAGTTCGATAATTTGAGGGGTTATTTGTATCCCCACTTTTAAAAATAGGGATAATGAGACTCTGAGTCCAAGGTTTAGGGAACCCTTGCTTGACTGATTGATTAAAAAGCTTGTGGATGTGAGGGATGAGGACATGACCTCCAAGTTTTAAGATTTCTACCTGGTAACCTTCAATGTCCTTAGCTTTTCCATTAGCCAGACGCTTAACCCCAAAATCTATGTCTTTTAAAGAGAAAACTTCTTCCGTTGTGAGGAGGGTTTCAAAGTTGTCTATGACATTCGGGGAGTCATAAAGCTTTTTAAGATAGGAATTCCAGTCGTGCAGAGAAATTTTATTATTATCTTTAGTTTTTCTAGTTAGAATCTGCCTCCAGAATTTCTTAGGGGCCGTCTTAGAGAGGTGTAAGAGATTGTCTTGCCTTTTGTGAATATATNTTAGAGAGGTGTAAGAGATTGTCTTGCCTTTTGTGAATATACTGCCTTTTTTTCTTTTTAGTAAGGGCTTTGTAATTTTTTATCTTGTTAATTTTAAGAAATTCATCAAGAGCTTCCTTAATCTCTCTTCTCGCATTTTTACAATCAGTATCATACCAAGGGTTGGCTTTTCTATTCCTTTTATTACTCGAAACTTCAATTGAGAACTTGTTAATGGAATAAGAGAGGGTTGTAGTAAAATTATAATACAGGTCTTCAATGTTGTCTATACTTGATAAAGGAAGAAAATTAATTTTTAACTCATTTATGAAAAGATCTTTTTTATTCCTATCAAAGATCAAGTTCTTTTGGTTATAAGGATTATCCTCTATGGGATCTCTATGGATGGCATAGTTGAGAGTTACCATTAAAGGTTTATGATCCGAATCAGGCTCATGGTCTTTTAGAACGTTCAAATTTATTATATCGTTGTATAAAGAAATATCAGAAATAACATAATCTACTTCGCTGCTACCAAGCCCATGGATACAGGTCATCTGGCTAGAGCTAGGCCACTTCGTTAGACCGTTGCAAATTATGAGATCTTGAGAAATACAAAGTTTGATTAACTCAGACCCAAACAAATTTTCCCCTAAATCTGCAGAGCTTCTCTTGTACCTGCTAGCTAAAGTAAGGTCTTCATCTAACCATAGAGGATTAGGGTTGGAATAATTGCTTAGGAGAATAGCTTGGTTGTTAGAAGTTCTAGCATTAAAATCGCCCATTAAAAGGATATTACCTTCATTCCTAAGGCTAGAAATATCATTCTCTAGTCCATTGTAAGGACAATTTTTATCCAAATTGTTCTTCTTATAGAAGTTAGAATTAATAGGGGCAAAATAGCATATGGCTATGTAGGTTTTTCTATTGTTAATGTCAGTGATTTCTATCCACATATACTGGTTGTGAGGGTCTTTTTTATAAATCCTAGCATAGGGGGAGATGTTCTTCTTAATGTAACACACTATACCCCCAATGCCTCTGTGAGAGGATCGCTTGTTCCAGACTGACCAAAGCACAAATCCATCTATGTTAGGGACCTTAGATTCTTCGTGCTCCCAAGTTTCAACTAACAAGATAATATCAACTTCATTAGAGATCCAACTTAGCTTGGGGCCTTTGTTCCATGGAAAGCCCCGACAGTTCCAAGAAAGAATTTGGAGCATGTTGAATTGCTATTTATTACTATCTGTTTGGTTTCTATCTCGAATAGCAGCTTTCCTATTTCTGATTATTGCCCATTTTCCTTCCTTCCTGGCTTCTTTTACCTTTTGAACCTCCTTTCTTAATTCTGCTTGATCTTCTGGAATGAGATCTTCATTTATGAATATTCCAGTTCCTTTTAGACTTGAGGTTTTACTAAGTATGTTATGTTTATGGTCCATAGAGCTTACCTTTACCCGGATTAACCTTCCTTTATTCTCCGTTAATTTCCCCAACCTTGTCACTTCTATGAGACATGTTGTTTCAATTTGCAATCTATTGTGTAATTCTGTCTGGGCTATGGCTAAAGTATCCTCGTCTTCCTCCTCTTTCAAGCCGAAAATTATAAGGTTCAAGGCCCTTTTGTTACGCTCATGGTCTAATTCTATCAATTTTTTCATTTCCTCTTTAATGGGTTTGATATCTAATTTATCTGCCACATTATTCACGGTGAGGTTGTTATTAACTTTTGCTTCTAGCTCCTTAATCATGTCCTTCATTTTAAGACTTTCTGAAGTATCAACGTTTCCTTGTTGGGGCGTTTGGTTTGTATATTGGCTCTGGTTTTCTATAGCATGTAATCTAACCTCAAGTGTCTCCAGTTTATTCTCCAGTATTTTTATTTTATTTTCTATTTGTTTTGGAATCTTGTTTTCAAGAGATGTAAATTTATTTTCCAGCATGGATTCTAATTTTGTTTGTAGTCTAGTTTCTCTTTCTTCTCTATGCTTCTCTAAAGACTCTAAATATTCATAAATGCTATTTAAAGTAACTGAGCTAGGTCTACCTTTGACAGTCTTTGGTAGTTGTGGTGATTTATTCATATTTACGAGCAAATGAGCAGTAGATATGTATTAGAAAAGAAGAGATAAGAATGTGTGCACCTGAGATTTGAAAGCGAATCGAATAGCTATACAGCGAACCCTAGCCGCAAGAGTACAGTGGGCC
The DNA here is from genome assembly GCA_001517045.1 of Pseudotsuga menziesii. Taxonomy (NCBI): domain Eukaryota; kingdom Viridiplantae; phylum Streptophyta; class Pinopsida; order Pinales; family Pinaceae; genus Pseudotsuga; species Pseudotsuga menziesii. Next base: position 46,297 of record LPNX010325677.1, on the reverse strand, counting down.
CAGCACTGCAGAGGTATCGATAGGCCTGATTAGCCTTCCAAACACTGATTGCTGATACAATAATTCAATATGGAAGAGAATGGCTTTGAAGTTCACTGTAGATCAAAGAGATGGCAGCTATAATTGTAGAAATCCTTATTGAAACTGCGAAATTCCAGATCCCAGCTACAGATCTAGCTTCAGATCGCCTCCTCGGATAGCTTCAACGCCTTACTATATTCCTAAGATCGCTTAGCATAGTAGATCACGCCATCAAAAAAAAATCACAGATCGCTTACTACTATGTTCTTGAAATCGCAGACCACGCCATCAAAAAAACCGCATTTCAAATTCGCCTAAAATCGCAGTTAGAATTCGCCGCAGATAAAAAATCGCAGTGCAAATTCCGCAGTGAAAAATTCTGCAGTTGTGCACTCATTCAAGAGATTATTATGTTATATATCGCAGTTCCTATCGCAGGTCCTCGCTCAAAGCTGCTACTTCCATTGCAGCACCATTTTTCCAATTTTATGCATATTTGTCTGTATTCTTTGTGAGATTGTGTTTTCAGTTCCTAGACCACTATGACAAATTAATAGGGACAAATAGTTTGGTATTTTCTTAGTTGATAAATAATTGGCAATATTTGCAAACCAAGGGGTTTGAATAGATACAACAAATAGATGTTCACCAAGAAAAGTGTCGTCAACAGGTTTAGTATGGTCTTCACGTTGAATATGGGAAATAAAATATGCTACTAGATTTTCTTTACCAGGTCGGTTAATAACAGTGATGTTAAATTATTGCAATAGAATAAGCCACCGAGTCACTCTACCATTGGTGATTTGTTTATTCATTAGAATTCTAATGGCGGAGTGATCGATGTGCACAAAAACTTCATAAGCTGTAATGTAATGGCGAAATTTATTAATAGAATAAACTACTACCAGAAATTATTTTTTAGTAACAGTGTAATTTAATTCGGGAGGAGTCAAATTCTTACTAATAAAATAAATGGTATAAGGTGCTTGTCCCTTTTTTCACCCAGGACTCCTCCTATGGCCATATCAGAGGCATCGGTGGGTATATGAAAAGGAAGAGACCAATCAGTACCCCTAAGTATTGGTGCTACCGATCGTTTAGCTTTTAGAATTTCAAAATCATTTTGACAAGATCCTGTCCATTAGAATTCTACATCCTTTGTAAGCAATTTTAACATTGGTGCAACTATTTTAGTGAAATTTTCAATAAAGCAGCGGTAATAGCCTGCATGACCAAGAAAGCTTCTTACCTCTTTCTGAGTTTTGGGAGAGGGAAGGCCAACAATTACTTCGATATTCGGAGGATCTACCTTAATTCCTTGGGAGGAAACATGATGTCCCAAAACTATACCAAGTTTGTCAGTAACATTTTACATTTTTCATGACTAAGGGATAAATTCGTTTCTTGACATTGGATCAAGACCTTCTCGAGGTTGTCAATGGATTCTTGAAAAGTATTACCATAGGCTGTAAAATCATCCATGTATACCTCCACACAGTCATGTATAAGATCAGAAAAGATTCCTAAGACTGCTTGCTGAAAGGTGGTAGGTGCATTACATAAATCAAATAGAAAAACTCTATAATCATACGTTCCCCAAGGACATGTAAAGGAGGTATTGTCTTGATCTTCAGGTGCTATTAAAATATGGTTGTAACCACTATATCCATCAAGAAAGGAAAAATATTGTTTACCTGATAGGGTATCTAACACTTGATCAATAAACGGTAAAGGAAAGTAGTCTTCAAGTGTGGCCTTGTTTAGTTCTCTAAAATCAACACAAATGCAGCATTTCCCCGTGACTTTCTTCGGGACTACCACTAAGGGAGACACTCATTTAGTATCGGAGACAGGATAGATGAAACCAGCAGTGAGGAGTTTTTGTAATTCTTCTTTCATTATATCCTTTAGAGCAGGATTCATCCTCCTCTATGGCTGCCTTATAGGTGACATATTTGGATCCATGTAAATATGGTGAATACAAGTGTCAGGGTGTATACCCTTCATATCAGTGTATTCCCATGCAAATGGTCAATCTTGTTTTGTAAGAAGTTTAAGCAGCTGTGCTTGTTGGTTTTCACTTAACCCTTCATTTATATGTAAAAACATTTTAGGGCCAACCTAATAAGGTATGGTATAGGTTCATGTATGATCTTCAATCATGAAGACACAAGGTGTTTTTGTAAAACATTGAGAGAGCCATATTCTCTTGAAACTTGTCTCTAAAAATCTGGTCAAACTGAGCAAAAGACCGAGGGATATCTATACAAGTTGTCGAAGAAACAAATTGGTTTAATACATTCTCAGTGGTATGCTCCTGAAGTGCCCAGGAGAAATCACTAGGGAGGGAGAGGTCATCAAAGTCTTCATCCCCAAAAGAACAATTTAACCACCATGAGTTTTTATTTATTGGTTGTGTTGGGGGGTATAATATAAGTCTCTGTGTAGACAACCCATTGGAAATAGTCATCTCTCCATCCCTACATCCTATAAAAGCATTGAAAGTAGCTAACCATGATATTCCTAAGATAATAGGATGTCATTTTGAAGGATCCTTTGATTCTACGACCATAAAGTCGACAGGGTATTCCCATGAGGCTACTGATATGATAATGTCATCCAGGACTCAAGTAGGTTTTACCGTAGTATAGTCTGGTAGTTCTAGGATGGAAGGGGTAGGTCAGAGAAATTGTCCTAACTATAAAACTCCTAAGACTGTGGTGGTCATCATATTGATAGTGGATCCTAAATCGATTAATGTATTTTCTATGGTGGTGTTGTTTATAATTACAGTCACTACCGGGGCTCCTGGATTTGTATATTTTTCAATCCAGGACTGATATGTCATACATTCAGACATCTCTCCTATAACATGAATTGTAAGAGGGTCCTTTTTCTTCTTCCCTGAGTGTTTAATGTGTAGCTCCTTTATTACCTTAATATAGATTGGTATGTCCTTGATAGCTTGTAATAAAGTGATTTTGACACATATATTCTTTAATTCATTCAAAATATCATACTCCGGATGAACCACAGGTTTTTCGATCACTAGTCTTTCTAGGAATGGAGGAATTATTTGCTCTTGAATAGTTCCTTGCGGAGGATGGGTGTGTACTGGGACCTTCAAAATGTTCACATCCTCCAAAATAACATCATTCACGAGTTCATTTGAATCTTCTTCTTCTTCATTGTCTTCATGAATGATGACTGATGACTTGGGTTTGTCATTCACAACTCTTCCAAATCGTAGTTGAATCTCATGTACAGGTACAGTCAAAATAAGATATGATGGAAGAGTTTGAAACTCAATGTTGTTAAGTGTTTGAGTTGGTTTATTATTTGGGTTAGGTATCGGTTGTGTAGGTAATAATGTCGGTCGAGGAGGATTTGTTTTCTAGAAGTGATGAGGTTGTTGTGTGATGAAAGGAACTGGAGGTACAAATCCAGGTGAAATTTGATGGAATTTTTTTTGGGTACTGAGGATAAGGATAATTAGGTGCAGAGACAGGATGTGACTGAGGGTATGGTTGTCTTCTACACCCTTGTGACCAATATTGCTGCTGCGGCAGAAATTGAGGAGGAGGGTACTGAGGTGGCTAGTTCTTCCAACTTGAATTGTTCCATTGTTGAGGTGGTTGATATGGAGGATAATAGAGTGGGGGTTGTGGTAGAAAGTTCTGATATGTTGGTTGATATTTAGGTTGCCAAGGAGGCCTCCTAGATGTTTCACCTACATCCTCACCCTTATAGATGGCTTGCAACCCAGGAAAGGATGGGAAGTTATATGTTGGATGCTCTTCTGATATGTTGGTTGATCTTTAGGTTGCCAAGGAGGCCTCCTAGATGTTTCACCTACATCCTCACCCTTATAGATGGCTTGCAACCCAAGAAAGGATGGGAAGTTATATGTTGAATGCTCTTCTGTAAAGATGTGACACACAAAGATGTTAAGTTTAATGGACATTCCCTTTGGGGATGTTTGGTCCTACATATTGGAAAAAAAATGCTCATTGGTTCCTGTTCTTCATCCTGCCTTTTCTTGGCTTGTAAAGCCTCTAGTTGAGAACCCATTTCTCCTAAGATATCAGTCTTGAAATTCTCCAATAGGTTTCCTAACTATACTCTTGTAATTCCACCTGAACTAGGAATGTTTCCTCTTACATTTATACTATAAGGCTCTTGGAAGTTTTTCCCAACTTTCCCCCTAATTCTAGAATATTTTTTACACATCTCACTGATTTGTGCAAAGGTTTTATGAGAAATATCGCCAGTTGCCATAAGATTAAGACTTTCTAACAAGTCCTCGGAGATCCCTTTAAGCAAACATGTACGTACTGCATCTTCTCGGAGGTCGCTATTATCTGATTTATGTAATGTATAAATGAACGTCTCGAGATAATCTCCCAGGATTTCATCTTCAAGTTGTTGTACCTTGAATATATCATGTCGAGAGTCCTTAGGTTTGCAGTATTCTTGATATTTTCGCAAGAATGAAGTTTTCATATCGTCCCAAGTCCTGATAGTGAATTCACCTAATCCCATGAACCATCTCAAGGCGAAATCGTTTAGTGTAGTGGGAAAGAGTTTCAGTTTGTGAGCATCTTGTAGATAATTATAACTCCTACAAAGGATATCAAACTTGAGTAGGAATGTGTCTGGGCCCTCATTACTTTTTCCATAGAAAGTAGGTAAGGAGGATGGAGGGATGTTTTTCATAGTTACATCCTGCATAGTGTCTAAAATAGGGAACCCGAAGGTAGCCTCAGTTCGATTTCCCNACTTATTTAAAAGTGTATAAATGTTGGCGAATATTACCAATTCTTAAAACACCAACTATAAAATGATTGGCGATATTTTTCAAAATATATTTTAATTTCCAACATTTTTATATTGTTTATATAATAATTTGGCAATTTTTAGGGTGAAAATTTTTTACCCCACCAAAATTGGGCAAAACAGGGCTTCAAAAAATGCAAAATAACGAATCTTTTTTGGGAGAAAAACATCGAAAAATAGCCCACTGGGCTAAATTTCGCCCCTAAAATTATCCCTGATTTCCCCCTTCTCCTTCATCATTTCTAACTTCATCATGATCTTCGTTTTCTCCCAGTCTTTCCATATAAGATGGATTTTTAACGTAGATATACCTAGGATTCTCCTTTCGAGGTGATAATGGGGTGTCCCAATGTCCTTTTTCAGGAGAGATGTTCCTCTGATCAACCGTGTTTTTATTAAATCCTAGAGGGATAGTAGGTTCTACTGTGGAAGTTTCAATTTGTGATATGACTGGATCTACGGAGGTTCCAAAGAGATATTTTACCTAGGTAGGATCAACAAAGTCAACGAAGTTCGGATCTCCTACTAGTGAAAAAGTTATGTTATTTGTATTCAAAACTAGTGGAGGGTTAGAGATTCTCAGTGGCTAATCTTCTTGAACTTCCTCAAGGATGGGGTCCTTAGAGCCTCCTGTCAAGGTTCCTTCTCCCTCTATGAATTCCCAGAAAGATCCCCTGAGGGGGTCTCTTTAGGTTTTCGGGTAGAACTACCTCCGAACGGTGTCTTTCGATACCTTTCTGGTGAGTTAGTAGTTGGGGAATTACGTCCCCGATGAAATTTAGTAGGGATTTCAATAAGTTTTTCGGTCTTAAAAAATCTACCCTGAGGATCTCTAAGTCTGCTCATGAAAAAAAATTTAAACTAAAGAAAAACCTATGCTACTACTACTGCTGAATTTGGGGGCACTTGTTATAATAGATATGTAGGTTCTTACCTCTTGTCTTACCGCTCCCCCGCTACCAGCCTATGACTAAACTTCATAAGGATTTGTACTCTACCTTACAGAACAACTCCTCGGCAATGACACCAAAATGTTGGGTGTTATAACGTCTAAACTTAATTCACCTAATATTTAATTATCAACCGGGGTTGGTAAGCTTAGAGTTGACACAAAATATATGCGAAGGTAGAGGGGTTTCTATAGTGTCGTGGAAATATTTCAACAAACAAAATATCGAAAGATATTTCAAAATGAAAAACCGAGTAAAACTCCTAAGAATTCAACTATTAAAGTAATTGAACCGGAACATAATAATAAACTAAATGATTGATAATTTATTTCATAAGCAAACAACTTTAAAATGAAAAAGATACTATACACAACTAACTTTTCAAATAGGAAACTAGGGTGCAAGGAAGACTTAGCTTATAAGTAAATAGAAAACTTAATAAAAGAAACAAATAGAAAACTTAATAAAGAAGACTTAATAAGAGAAGCAAGTAGAAAACTTAATAGGAATATTTTTGAATTATGTCCTACAAGTCTCTTTCGGTAATCACATAAATGAGAAGGGAATAGTCTACAAAGTACTAGTATAATTTTCTAAGAATGACACATCTAATACTAAGTTTTACATGTGAGCAAATAATTTAATCCAAAGACATGAGCACAAAACAATACAACAGTAAAAAGAAATCAGAAACAAAACACAACATAGTTCAAAACATGTTCAAGGTGAAGGGAGGTAGTGGAAATAATAAAACTTTAATAACTAACCTAAAACAACCTAACTTCAACTTCAATGTTAAATAGAACTATCATCTAACCATTTCAGTCAAAGAATACTTCAAATACTAAAGAAACATAACTTAAAACAATTTCAAAACACATTAAAAACACAAAAAATGAAACTATGGGTTGAATGACAGACTGAATTGTAGGTCTGAAAGGGATGACTGAATGATAGTTTAAACAGGCTGTCTGAATGATAGTCTGCACAGTTAAAATAACAGAAAATAACCTAAATGATCTAACCTTCAGCTGGATTTGTGTAGATGTAAATCTAATGCATAAAGGCAGGAAATAAACCTACTTATTAATCAAATTCGATCAAATTCATGAAAATAAATCATTGCATATTAATAAACAAATTGAAATTCAAATTGCATAAACTTGGAATAGAAAGGAAATAAACATAATTCAATTTATTTAACTTGATAAAAAATCAGTCTATTCTATCTAATTGCAAATAAAACTGAACAATAAATTGAAAATGAAATAACTAACAACATATTTGAAATCAAAACTATGCGCACAACTTAATTATTTAACTTTAGAAATAAAATGTATTACAGGAAATAAATGAAATAAACATTTACAACAATCTAATGAAAATAAATTAAACTAGCTACAACAGAAAGAACATAACAAAATTACACAGAAAGAATGAACCTTTGGTTGACGAGGGGCCCTCTTAGCAATCAGGGGTGATGCCTGGCTAATGCTTACTCAAACACAATCATCAACAACAAAACATATGGCTCTTATTATAGAATATGGAACATAAATACAGTGTGCTTAAGAAAAATGAATCAAAGTGTAAACTTGTTAAACTTGTAGCTAGTTGAGCTCTCTCGTAGAGGCTGATATATATACTTTTTACAGAGATGAGCAAGTCAACCCTTTAGTGGTCAACTGCTCTCTAAATTTAGTCAACCATCATGGTGTCTAACTAATTTAACTCCAACGCATACTTGTTCTCCCTTCTTCAGCGTGAACGGTTCTCTTCAGTGTGGTTGGTATGACATACAGTTCCCTCTTTAGCATGGTTGGTGAAGTGGTGGCAAGCAAAGACAGCGTCAGCAGGTGAGTCTTCTAAAACGCAGGCTAATGCGTCGACCCAGCACGTGGACTAATGGTCAGGTGTCAATGAAGGAGGTTGTGGGCTGGCAGATCATCTAGAATGTGAGCTTCATTACCCAGATACGTGGACAGTAAACAATTTGTAGACTGTTCTAACGTCTTAATGCCTGAAATCAATTTTCATTCAACACGTGGTTGGTTTGGCGAACTGAACGATGAGCTGGACCATGAGCTGGATATGCTGTGTGCATGTCTAGGATGAAATGCGATGTCTTCTATTGGTGCGCTAAGGACTAAGTTCTGGAGTAACAACGTTTAAATGCTTGGAAACCTGCCAACGAGTATCGCGCAGCGAGCTGGATGATGAGCTGGACGTGCTGTGCGCATGGCTAGCTGAATGCGTGTTTCTTGTTAATTCATCCAAAAAGATTATATAACCTGCAATCAAATATACATATAAATTAATAAATCAAATTCACTTCAAACCATGTCAATTTTAATTAATAAAATCATAAAATGATAATAATAAAAGGATTTTACATAAACCTTAAATACATTCATACCTGGGGATGAATAGTGATCTGCGTGACATAAAATATGCAAAAGATGACAACACATTTGTTTAGCCAAAAATGATAGCAAATATGGAATCAACAAACACCACAAGAAAATGGTGTCTCAAAAACGATGAATAGTAGGATCATGGAGCATGCAAGCTGTATGAGATTACATGCAGGGTTTCCCTTACAATTTTGGGATGATGCTGTAGATAAGCTATTTATTTAATAAACATAGGGCCTTTAAGTGCTTTAGATGGTGGGATTTTAGAGGAAGGATTGATAGGTAAAACGGTAAACTACTCATTTCTGAGAATTTTTTGTTGTGAAGAATTTTTCCATATTGATAAAGAAAATAGAAAAAATCTTGAGGCTATATCCAAGAAATTCACCTTTATTGGATACGGGGTTGATGATTTCTATTATCACTTATGGGATTATGAAAATAAAAAAATCATTAGGAGTAGAGATGTAGTAATCAATTTTGTTTACAAATATTAGTTGCAGGAAAAGAAAGAGGAAAAGGAAAACACAAACTACACAATGCTTGAGGAAATCAAAGAAAACAAAATTCCAAACGTACCAGAAAATCAAGAGCAGATGCAAGTACCCCAAACTCCTGCAAGTGTAAGAATATATACAAGGTTAAGTTGACCCTCAGAACGATTCTCTCCTTCACTCTATTATTCATTGATGACTCATTTTGGTGAACCAAAATGTTATGAAGAAGCAATGTAGGTGGAAAATAAAAACAAGTGGGAGCAAGGCATGAATGAGGAGATAGACTCCTTGGTAAGAAAATAGACTTCGGATCTGGTTGAGTTTCCTGCAGGTAAAATAACATTGTAGAATAAATGGGGTTACAGGTTGAAGGAAGAAGATGGAGGAAAAAAGTGATACAAGGCTAGACTTGTTGTAAAGGGGTTTTCACAAAAGAAAGGTATGGATTTTGATGAAATATTTTCTCATGTTGTTAAAATAACTTAAATTAGGGCTATTTTAAGTCCAGTGGTGGTAGAAGGTTTGCATCTTGAACAATTAGATGTGAAAACAACATTTCTCCATGGGGATTTGGAGGAAGATATTTATATGCAGAAATTGCAGGAATATGAGGTAAAAGGGAAGGATTATTTGGTTTGCAGGTTGAAGAAAAGCTTGCATGGTCTAAAATAAGCTCCAAGACAGTGGTATTTGAAATTTGATAAGTTTATGACATAACAGGGTTATAGTAGATGTCATTCTAACCAATGTGTTTATTTCAAGAAGCTAGATAATTGAAGGTATGCTATCTTGTTATTGTATGTGGATGACGTTATTGTTGCAAGGTCTAACATGTAGGATATAAATGTGCTTAAAAGGAAACTAGATAAATCATTTGCGATGAAGGATTTGAGTGCTGCTAAGAAAATCCTTGGTACGAGAATAACAAGAGATCGAAAAAATTGCAAATTCACATTGTCTCAGGGTGAGTACATAAAAAAAGGTGTTGGAGAGGTATAGAATGCAGAATGCAAAACCAGTTAGTACACATTTTGCCACCCATTTCAAACTAATTAGGGAGATGTGTCGCAAGACAAAAGAGGAGATAAAATACATTTCCAATGTTCTGTATTCATCAACATTTAGAAGACTTGATGTATGCCATGGTGTGCACAAGAACATATATTGTACATGCAGTTGGAGTTGTGAGCAGAACAATCCAGGTAAAGAGAATTGGAGGGAAATACAATGGATTCTTATCATCCGTGACACTTTGTATTGTTATGGGGTGGACTCTATCTTGCGTCATTGTTTAACTCACGAGGATGTTGAGGTTGTGCTTAATGACTGTCACAATGGGGCGTATGGTGGTCATTTATCTGGGATTTTTACAACTCAAAAAAATTTGAGAGCATTTTATTATTGGCCGTTAATATTTAAATATTGTTTTAATGCAGTCAAGGAATGTCACCCTTGCGAATTGTTCTCTCGGAACATCATCTCACATCTGACCCCGTTACACCCTATTATCACCGTCGGTCCCTTCACCAAGTGGGGGGTGGATTATATGAATTGTAACCCAACGCCATCTGGGGGGGACCATGAAATTATTTTGGTCATATATTACTTTGTGAAATGGGTAGAGGCTATGCCTACAATAAAATCTGATGGTGAGATGATTGCTCACTTCGTGTTCAATGAGATTATCACCCGGTTCAGGATCCCGAAATATATTTTCACTAACCATGGCAGTCACTTCCATAATAATATGATGGTATAATTGGTGTTGAAGTTGGGGTTTAAGCAAGAACACTCTTCTTCTTATTATATCCAAGAAAATTCCCATGTCGAGGGTGTTAAAAAATCTCTTAAGGCCATTCTACAAAAAACAATCAGTCAAAGAAAAACTAATTGTCATATTATGTTATACCCTTCATTGTGGTTGAGCAAATATGAAGATGCTTAAAACTTCTGATAAACAAATCCAGTCCATGTATATCTCATAAAACAATTGAAACACACAAATTATTCAATCCATAAGACACATGATGTACCCTGAGAAAACCCTCCAAATCTGGAGGCTGAAAAAAACAACAAATAATCCTTTGAGTATGATAGATAATGTTAGAGAATAATTTTGCAACAATTTCATATTACTTGATAAGGGATATTTAAGCAGCACTAGAGAATATATATCATTCAGAATACTGTCTCAACCTTGACAAGTGCATATCACTCTAATAACAAGCTTATTCAGTCATACAATGAGAGGTAGTGAATGGTTTCACGCTTTTTGGGAACTATGAACACTGTGTGCACTCTGTTCACTATCCACACATTACCTATTGCACCTTCCTTGACTTGGTTCCAAATTTTCACCTCGTAATTATCTCCACACTGAAGATATGTGCCCTCTATTAATTCACTGGTGTTAACTACCTTTAATTGAATGTTAACTGATTGAACTGAACTGAACTAAATTGAAATGAACTGAAGTTAATTGAATTGAATGTGAATTGATTAAATAATTTATTGACCATTAGTTAGGAGTTAAACTAGTTGTCTTTAGTGTTTCACAATCAATGTCATCCACAACAACCACTTTTCATAAATAAAGGAGTAGATTCCTTAATTAACTTAAACTTGTTTTCTACAACTTAGACTTAACTAATGTCTATGCAATTTGAATTCACTGGAGGTATGACATGGGAAATTCGAATCCTTACTCTATATTTTTTCTCATCTCATTTATCATTAATTAATTTCTGCATGGTCCACGAGTATTTAATTAATTAATCATCTTTATCATATCATACTCAAAAGAATTTTTTCCAACCTATGATCATATGTATTATCCCGTGTCATAGTCATATACTAAAGTAAATCACTCTAGGGGTAGATAATCCCTAAAGGATACTTATAGCACCTATTGACCATGACTAGCAATACATCACATAGTATATCCTCATGACTTGATACAACACAAGTCATATGGTCTTGATACAACAAAAGAATCCTAAAATTAATACATCATAAGTTTTGTACTTGATACAACACAAGTCTCTAACCTTGATACAACACAAGGTACCGATCTTAATAGAACATAAGATCATGATCTTAATACAACATAAGATCATAGTACAGGAATATCTCATGACCTCAGCATCCTAGCTTGATACAACACAAGCTCTTAAATTAATACAACATAAGTTTATAAACTTAATACAACGTAATTTATGGACTTGATACAACACAAGTCTCAAGGAGAATAACTCCTGATGTTGTACATTTAACACTCCCTCTCGGTGAGGAAGACATTCTCTTCCATAACAAGAATATCTAGGAAGTGTCAAATTTATTTACAGATAGAGTCTTTTTAATCACATGTGAAATATTCTCATCACTAGTTATGTACTGAATTTTTACAATACCTTTATCGACCTCGTATCGAATGAAGTGATACTTCATTTATATGTGTTTCGACTTGTCATGAAACACATGATTTTTAGAAATATTTATACAAATCTAGTTGTCACACCTGATCACTGTAGGCTCTAGCTTTTCACCTAAAAATCATCCAAGTATTAAATTTTTATATGCTTAGCTAAAACATCAGTATTTCATTTCATTTCCATAACAAAAGCATATAAACAGGATCACTGAAAGAAACAGTATCACAAGAACAACACAGATTTATCCTGGGAAAACCCTAAAGGAAAAAACCTAGCAAAAGCTTCCTCAATATAGATGCCCCAAAAAGGTAAAAAGGTAAAACCAACAAGGAGATCAAAAACCTGATCCTCCTCCTTCTCCAGCTACTTCTCTCCTCCACAAGTGCGCTACTCAAGTGAGTGTGTGTGTCTCAAATGAGGAGCACTACACCTCTATTTATATTCATCCGTTCACTTAAGTTAACTCATTTGACATGTAGGCTCGAGTTAAATCATGTAGGCTCGAGTTACACATGTAGTCTCAAGTAACCACACTGGGGTGCTAATGACCCACCTTTACAATTAGAGGGGACTACCTCATGACTCTTATTAGTTCTTCCGATTAGGAGCATCGGGGTACAATGTAATACAAGTGGTTCTCCCGGTAGGACCATCGGGGACCACAAAAAGATACATATAGAATATTCTTCGAAGTTACAATATTTCAACACTCCCCCTTAACGAGAAGGGTATTCTACAGCAACATCAACAACAACAAGAGTAGAGATAGGGGACATCATCAACATCAGCAGGGTAACACATCTATAAATCATTGGAAGCTTTTCAACATCATGTAGTCTTCATCTTCAATCTTCAGTCTTCATCATCAGCAACATCTTCAGTCTTTGATCAGCAACATCTACAGCATTTTGATCTTTCAATTAGCAACGACATCTTCAGCACTTGGACCTTTCAATCAGTGACATCTTCAGCACTTTGACTTCTCGATCAACAATATCATCATCAACACTTTGCCCTTTCAATCAGTAGAAACATCATCATCATCATATTCTAATCTATCGATCAGAATCATCATCACATTCTGATCTTTCGATTAGAAACATCATCATCATACTCTGATCTTTCGATCAGAAAAATCATCAACATACTCTGATCTTTCGATCAGAAACATCATCATCATACTCTGATCTTTCGATCAGAAACATCATAATCATAGTGCGTCATTATCATACTCTGATCTTTATATCAATATGTCATCATCATCATACTCTGATCTTTCGATCAGTATGCCATCATCATCATACTCTGATATTTCAATCAGTATGTCATCATCATACTCTGATCTTTCGATCAGTACATCATCATACTCTGATCTTTCGATCAATATGTCATCATCATCATACTCTGATATTTCGATCAGTATGACATCATCATCATCAGCAACAACCTGCAATCCACAACTCAAAGACAAAAAGTCTAAAATTCTTTGGATCACTTTTGGACTTAAAGTCGAGGGATGATACAATCCCACCACATTCTCGACAACCGAAGTTACCGGATTGATTATGGGAGAATTAGTCCCTATAACTTTAGGACTAAGTCCAAGGATGATGCAATCCTACCACATTCTCGAGGACCGAAGCCATCGGATTGATTACGAGAGAATCAGTCCCTATCACTTTAGGACTATGTCCAAGGATGATGCAATCCTACCACATTCTCGAGGACCAAAGCCACCGGATTGATTACAGGAGAATCAGTCCCTATCACTTTAGGACTATGTCTAAGGATGATGCAATCCTACCACATTCTCGAGGACTGAAGCCACTGGATTGATTACGAGAGAATTAGTCCCTATCACTTTAGGACTATGTCCAAGGATGATGCAATCCTACCACATTCTCGAGGACCGAAGCCACCTGATTGATTACAGGAGAATCAGTCCCTATCACTTTAGGACGATGCAATCCTACCACATTCTCGATGACCGAAGTTACACCGAATCCGTTCTGAACCGAAGTTCAAGGATGATACAATCTTGCCACATTCTCGATGACCGAAGTCATCGGATCACTTTTGGACATATGTCCCAGGATGATACAATCCCTCTTCATTCTCAAAGACTAAGGTCTCCGGATCACTTTAGGGCAAGTGGCCAGGGATGATACAATCCCACTACATTCTTGAGGACCGAGGTCACCAGATCACTTTAGGGCAAGTGCCTAGGGATGATACAATCCTAGCATGTTCTCAAGGACCGAGGTCACCGGATCTATTATGGACAGATGTCCTGGGATGATACAATCCCTCTTCATTCTTGAAGACCGAGGTCTCTAGATCACTCTAGGGCAAGTGCCCAGGGATGATACAATCCCACTGCAACATCGATACTCCCCCTTTCAAGGAAGGTCTTTCCAAACAACACCAAGCTTGTCTCGAAAGTGTTCGAACTCTACTCGAGGCAGAGGCTTCATCAGTACATCATCATCCAAACCATCATCATCTACATCTTTAGTATGTGAATACTGAACTATCACCATCTGTATCTCCAATATGTGAATACTGAAAGAATCATCATCTATATCTTCAGTATAGAAATACTGAAAGCATCATCATCTATATCTTCAGTATAGAAATACTGAAAGCATCATCATCTCTATATTCAGTATAGAAATACGGAATCACCATCATCTGTATCTACAGTATGTAAATACTGAAATATCATCTATATCTTCAGTATGGGAATACTGAAATCATCATCATCTATATCTTCGGTATGGGAATACTGAAATCATCATCATCTGTATCTTCAGTATGGGAATACTAAAACATCATCATCTCTATATTCAATATAGAAATACTGAATCACCATCATCTGCATCTACAGTATCATCATCTGCATCTTATCTTGTATGTAGAAATACCAGATTTCTATGTGTTACATCAGAACACAGGGTTCTTTGTCATCACAACTATGGTTATCACATAGAATCATTGTAGTATCCATCTTCAGGTCAAAGAGACCTGATATCATCTTTTGAAGCCATATGGCTTCACAACTTAGTAGAGCAATCTGCTATGTATTCTACTTCAGTCGTGCTAAGAGAAACACTAGACTATTTCCTATTAAACCATGAACTCATAACAAACCCAAAAGCATCTACCTGATGTGCTTTTCCTGTCTGAGATACTTCCAACTCAATCTGCATCTGTATAGCCATACAATCTGTAGTCATGGTTTCCATCATAGTATAGACCAAAGTATATAGTCCCTTTCAAATATCTCATCACATGTTTTGCAGCTACTAGGTGAACCCGTCTTGGTTGAACAAGATATTGACTTAAGGTGTTCACAGCAAAACAAATGTCTGGTCTGGTATTTCATAAGTACATCAATGACCCAATGATCTTTCTGTAATGAGTCACATCCACTAACTTTGATGAGTCATCAACTAACAACTCCAGGTTGGAGTCCATGGGTGTGGCCATGGCTTTGCATTCCAACATATTGAATCTCTTCAATATCTCTACTGCATACTTTCCCTGGTTGAGAAAGATTCCTTCTGAACTTTGCCATACTTCCAGACCTAGGAAATAATGCATTAACCCAAGGTCTTTCATCTCAAATTATTCTGCTAGTTTCTTCTTGCTTTCCATGATCTATTTCTCATTCCGTGTCAAGAATAAGTCAACCGCATATAATAATAGGATGACAGGTTCATCTTCTACAACCTTGTAGTAAAGGTTAGGATCAACTTTACTCTTGGCAAGGCCCATGCTCATCAGGAAACTATCTATTCTTCCATACCAAGCTCTGGGAGGTTGCTTCAGGCCATAGAGGGCCTTCTTCAACTTGCATATCTGATTCCATCTGTCTTCAACTTCAAATCCTTGTGACTATTCGATGTAAAACTCTTCCTCAATCATTCCATTAAGGAAGGCTTGTCTTTACTTCATCATGGAAGAAACTACCATGATAGTTCTAAAGGAAGTGTACCTTACTTCCTGGAGTAAGTGTCTCTTCAGAATTAATTCCCTCTTTCTGATAGAAACCTCTAGCCACAAGTCTCTCCTTACTTCTATCATCAACATATTTTATCTTACAAATCCATTTGGAAGATACCACATTCTTGCTTTCTGGTTTGAGTACTATATCCCAAACATCATTCTAGTATTCTTTCATCATAACATCTTCCATGAGTTCGTGTTGTCAGGTCATCAACATATCCTAGTCTTCTGCATTCAACCTTGAAGGTTGGAACCCACTTTACTCTTGGTAAAGTCTCGATCTATCACGAAGCTATCCATCATGTCTTACCATGTCGAACTTAGATATCTTATGTAGTCACTCCCCCTGAAGTGGAGTATCATCTTCCCTCTTCATTCTGTACAGGTGGTTCTATGCTTGATATATACTGGTCAATAGAGTATGTCTATTCTTTCTGAGGCAAATCACGAACCTTGCTTTGTACACTTGTTCTTGTGGATCCATATGGAGGATACTATGTACTTCCCTTTATGTCTCGAAATCATATCGTATACATCATTCCCCATGATCAACTATTATTCTTTGATCATAGCTTCTTTCATAGCATTCTTTTCTTCATCTTGAGTTATCTCTCATACCCATGGTGGTCTTCATCCTTCGAGGTGGATATACTGCTCTCTGAAGCTCTTTCTTCCATCATGGTGTCTCTGACCTTGGGAGCTTCATATTTTATTGCAGTGAATCTTGAATTATCATCACTTGTTCTTTAGAACAAGTCTCATTCTTCTTGTAGGAGGTTGTACAGGACCTTCCCTACAATTCAAATGCACCAGTTGCATGGTTAGAACTATTTTGTAAAACATATGCATAATGACAAATTCTTATGCATCATGCAATTGTTTATCCAATACAACATTCATCCAAAACTTTCTAGATGCCTTCCATATCTATCATGACATTATTGAGACTGTGCACTAATCCAATATGTCATCGAGGCGGCTTCATTATAGATAAGTAGCAATGGAGAGAACCATGAGCTACTTACCCATCACATGCATATTATTAGTATACAGTCATTAATGCAAACAATCTATCATGCATAACACATCAACTGAATATAATCAAATGTATAACAAAACAATATCATGAAATGACAATTGAATACTTATCTTTTATTTGTTTCGTGGGTAAACTCCATCTTGATCATTCCGCTTCATCATCTTCTTCATGACATCATCATTTCTGATTCAAATGATAAGATGGATAAGAGGTTCTTCAAGAATTGAGTTCTTGACATTCCTCATCGCTTGAGGGATCTTCTTTGAATGGTGAGAGCTTGATCTTCAATTGCTCCCATCTTCTTCTTCTCTTCTTATGAGTTGAGCTTCTTCTTCTTCCCAGAGTCAACTGAAAGTAATCACTTCCTTCTGGCATACATTCTTCGCATGAATAAATCCCACAATCCTGGGAGACTATTCAAGGTGGCTATCACCACTTCTGCATTCTTCGTTTCTTCTTCTACTACTTAAAGATGTTGTGCATTCTGGATCTTCACATTCTTCAACTGTTTTCTTAAAGCCATCTTCTGATTTATGTTCTTATATTCAAATAGCTTGATCAAGGAATCAAACATCTTTGGTGTCTTTAGGGAAGACATTTGTGGTACAAGTTGATCTGTGATTGAATCAACAATGATCTTCTTGGCCTTGGTCAAGTTCTTCTTGTGTAAGGCTTTGAGCCTCATCTCCGTATGGAACTGGAACCTCTCTACTCATGTAGGTTTCCAATTCATTTTCTTCAGAGAGATCAAATACTTCCATGCTTGGAATTTGTCAACTTCACCAAGCTTATCAACAAGTTGATGTGATAGATCACTTTGAAATGAGAACCTCAAATTCAATTAGCAAAAGATTAGATCTTACCGATTTGAGGTGTCCGTCCTGCTTCCGGAGCTGGCTAATCTAGGATTTGTCAGAGAAATCCTAATTTTAAAAACTTGGAATCTTTCAGATCTGATTGGATAGAAATATATATCTCTTCAAATGGAGCTGTCCAATGCACTCTTTTTTCTGAAAATAGTGGAGGAAAGCTCTCGGAATAGGAAGCCCTAGTTTTCCAATTTCTTCTACAGAAATTCCTGTCACTGCTTCTATTATATCTCCGAAAGTAGAGCTACTCTATATCTGAAATTTTTCACTAAGGTAACCTCACATGTCCCTGATCCAAAACCATAGGTTTCATCAGAATTTGTTTCACCAATTGGGATTTATGATTATTTTCCCAAGGTGACCTGTTACAGGACTTTTCAGAACAACAAAGTTGTACAGCCTGCCACGTGTCATTGTTTCATCTTCTAGTTCTAAAATTAGGAACACAGAATGTAAATTCCATGCTCTTTATGGAACATCTTCAGGAATTTAATTTGGACCTCTGTAGCCCACGCTATAGCAATTTTCCCCAAGTGTCTTATTTAGGGATGAATTCTGGAGGAGGCTGGAATCCTAACTTTGACAGATCATATCTCCCATAATATAGCGAATAGGAGGCTGAATTTTGGACACAGTGTACATCAGGATTTTATCTTCGGCCACTGCAATTTTCAGCACCTGAGCCTTTGTCAATATTGTTATATAGCGAATGTACCAAAACGTATCAGTTTTAGTATTTAAGGTTTTTCCAGCTCGGGGTCAAACTAGGGTTTGACTTTCCCGGAGTTTCACCCAACCAAAAATCTTGATCTAGGTCTCTAAAATTCGATTTTGATGAGGATATAAATCCTATGCCAGGCTTACTCAAAAATTCCTCTTCAGTAAGAAGCCCTAATTTTCCACACCGAAAACTGAAAATGCTCGGAATCGAATTTCACTTCGACAGAAAGATGCACCCTTCAATGGAGAGTCAGCCTAGCCTTCTTTTTCTGATCAATTGTGGAGAGAGAACCAAAAAGTAAGAAGCCCTAGCTTCTATATCTTGTGAAAGCTATCCTATTCAGGTTAGCTATGATACCATGTTAAATTTTTATATGCTTAGCTAAAACATCAGTATTTCCTTTCATTTCCATAACAAAAGCATATAAACAGGATCACTAAAAGAAACAGTATCACAAGAACAACACAGATTTATCCTGGGAAAACCCTAAAGGGAAAAACCCAGCAAAAGCTTCCTCAATATAGATGCCCCAAAAAGGTAAAAAGGTAAAAACAACAAGGAGATCAAAAACCTGATCCTCCTCCTTCTCCAGCTACTTCTCTCCTCCACAAGTGCAATACTCAAATGAGTGTGTGTGTCTCAAATGAGGACCACCACACCTCTATTTATATTCATCCGTTCACTTAAGTTAACTCATTTGACATGTAGGCTTGAGTTAAATCATGTAGGCTCAAGTTACACATGTAGGCTCAAGTAACCACACTGGGGTGCTAATGACCCACCTTTACAATTAGGGGGGACTACCTCATGACTCTTATTAGTTCTTCTGATTAGGAGCATCGGGGTACAATTTAATACAAGTGGTTCTCCCGGTAGGACCATCGGGGACCACAAAAAGATACATATAGAATATTCTTCGAAGTTACAATATTTCAACACCAAGTAGCCTTCTCAACTACATTGCTTCTCTGCAAGTAGTACTAGCAACAATGTACTCATCCTCTGCAGTGCTCTTGGAAACTGAACCCTGCTTTATGCTAGACCATGAAATCATATCAGAACCCAAGCTAAAACAATATTTGGAAGTGCTCTTTTAATCAACAATGCTTCCACCCCAATCAAAATTAGTATATCCAAGCAATAACACTGCTCCATTGGAGGCATACTTGAGTCCATAAGAAACTGTACCATGAAGGTATCTCAAAATATGCTTACCTACAACCCAATGTCCATGTCTAGGATCACTCATGAACTTACTCAAGATGCTAACAACATAGCAAATGTTTGGCCTCAAATGTATCAGGTACATATACAAGACAATCAATTCTTTGTATAATGTGGGGTCCACTAGATCTGATCCAGTCTTAGTCTCATGTAGTTTCCTCAAATTGGAATCCATTAGAGTATTTATGGATTGACAATCTACAATGCCAAATCTGTGCAAGATGTCCACGGTGTACTTCCCTTGAGATAGAAATATCTCATCATTCCTTTGCCAAATATCAAGGCCTATGAAATAATGCATAAGGCCTAAGTATTTCATCTCAAACTCTGAGGTAAGATCCCTATGACACTCTACAATCAATCTTTCCACTCTAGTGAGGAAACAATCATCCACATATAGGAATAGTACTAGAGGTTGGTTCTCTACTACTTTGAAGTACACTTTTGAATCTGTATCCCTCTTAAAGAAACACAGTTTCTGAAGATAACGGTCTATTCTGGCATACCAAGCTCAAGGAGCTTGTTTTAACCCATACATAGATTTCTTCAACTTGCACACATGGGATTACTTCCCATGTATCAAAAAAACCATTTGGATTCTCAATGTAAGCCTCTTCCTCAACCTCACCATTAAGGAAGGCAGTATTCACATCCATCTGGTGAAGCTTCCAACCTAATACTTATGCAAGTAAAATAATATATCTAATGGTAGTATACCTGGAAACTTGAGCAAAAGTATCC
The DNA here is from genome assembly GCA_001517045.1 of Pseudotsuga menziesii. Taxonomy (NCBI): domain Eukaryota; kingdom Viridiplantae; phylum Streptophyta; class Pinopsida; order Pinales; family Pinaceae; genus Pseudotsuga; species Pseudotsuga menziesii. The sequence goes on along the minus strand of LPNX010325677.1, from coordinate 25,546 downwards.
TCATATTCAGTTCCCTCTTTCTAAGAAAAGCCACGGGAAACAAACCCGACTTTTTACTTGTCCACACTGCCATCTAGAACATGATTTATATTGTAAAGCCATCTAGAAGTTACAACTGACTTCCTCTCAGGTCTAGGAACAATATCCCAAACATCATTCCTTAGAATATAATGATATTCCTTTGTCATAGCATATTTCCACACTTGTTTCTCTACAACCTCTTCATATAATGAAGGATCTGAGTCAATGATGTTGCTTATCAATGAAACATATCCTAAATAGCTATTAGGCTACTTGTACTCTCTGGAAGTGCCTATTGGTTCTCCATGCTTCTCAACATCCCTCAATACATCTCGACACCATGTTGATATCCTCTTTGAAGGAGGTTCATCAACCAATTGAACCGGTTCATCAATGGAAGGAATTTATGCATGCTCTACTAGATTCTCCCTCTGATCATCAGAAAGGGAAGAATCATCATCATGATCCTCTGATATAGGAGCCTCAACCTCCTTTGTCTCTGAATCATATTCAATCTCTTTTGATTGCTTGAATGATGCCCCCCCATGGAAAGTCACATCTCGACTAACCTCAACATGTCTCTCACCAGGTACATATATTCTGAATGCCTTGGATGTCTCATTGTAGCCAAAAAAATTTCCCTTATTTCCAGAAGGTTCCATCTTGGTTCTCTTTTTTTTTAGTATGTGAATATACACAGGACATCCAAAATTATGAAGGTGTGATATGTATGGTTTTTCACTAGTGGACACCTCTTCAGGTGTTTTCTCATCAAGAAATGCATGCAAAATTTTGTTATGTTTGTACACTATTATACTAGTAGCTTTTGCCCACAAATAAGTAGATAGATCATGATCATGTAACATTGATTTTGTAGCCTTAGAAGAAGTTATGTTCTCTCTATATGAAACCCCATTATGTTGTGGGTTGTAAGGAATTGTTAATTGTTTACATATCCCTGCATCACTACAAAACTTATTAAAGGGATTTTATTTGAATTTTCCACCATTATCAGAACTTAGGGAACATATATTCCTACTTGTATTATTCTCAACTGAGGATTTATATTCTTGTAATTTATTGAGGGTTTCACTTTTGGCTTTCATGAAGTAGATCCAAGACTTATAGAAGAAATAATCAATGAATAGAACATAGTAGAGATGCCCACTAAGGGACGGGGAAGACATGGGTCCACACACGTCTGAATCCACTAAATATAAGATGCCTTTAGATTTAGTATGGATTCTAGTAAACTTATTTTTAACATTCTTTCGTAAAGCACAACCTCGACAAACAGTGTCATGTACATAATCAAAGCTAGGCATACCTTTCACCATTCGGTGCAAACTAGGGAGTGATATGAAGTGGAGGTGACCAAGCCTCCTATGCCAAAACTTGCAGGGGATGATAGTATGATGTGTCATGTATGCAATATAATTTTGTGGGAATTTGTAAAGTTTTCCTTCTTGAACCCCAATGATAGTAGCAGTATCAATGTTCTGGTTCTTCAGCCACAAGTATGCTTAGTTCTCCATGAAGATGACTTGCAAGCCTTTATCTTCAAGGACAGAAACAAAGAGTATATTCTTCTTCAATATAGGGAAATAAAGAATGTCCTCCACATGTAGTGTGTCTCCCAAAAATAGTTGGAAGGATGTGGATCCAATTCCTTGGATTAGGCATGTGGAATTGTCTCCCAATTCTAGCATGCATGCAAACTGCTTCTCTTTCAGGTTGGATATTGTGCCCTTGTATCCCAACATGTGCTTTGAAGCACCACTTTTAATAAAAAATGTATCTTCTCTTGTCATGAGGGATCTTGACAAAGAAGAGATGAGGTGATACTCCCTCCTTGTCTCTTTCTCTTTGGGTGCATATTCTTTGGAATTTTCTTCTACGATGGTGGAAGCATGAAATATTCCTTCTTTTCTTTTATTCACACGACAATCCCATATAAATTGTCACAGATTTTTGAAAATAAAAACATAGAAGCTTTGATTTGTCAAAACCTTTATTGATCTCTTTCTTCTTTGCACAAAGATACTTATTGGGAGCGAATGGATTTTGCTAGCACCTGTGCTAAATTTTGAATATTTCTATATAAGGCATCTTCACAAATCCCCCTTTAAAGGTCTAGACCAATGAAAAAATGAGGGGTATGGTAAACAAAATTTCATACCTGACCTAGAGGTATGCAGGAAAGGGTTTGAAGTTGTTTGAGAGGATTATTCCTAAGCTTGAATGACAAAGCAGTAAGAAATCCTTGGTGCGACTTGGAAATGTGCTTAAGTATGAAAAATCCGATCAAATTTGAAAGAGGACCAGAATGGACGGACCATATGCATCACAGATAATATTGAAGGGCCAAAAATCGCCAAAAATCATTTTCTCCAAGGAGAATTGGAAGCGAAAGTGCGTAAGAGGTAGAATTTTGATTATAAAAAGTAGAATCCTACCTTCCTCCCTACACAGTGAAAGCTCAATGGCTCAGAACGATTCCACCCCGGATCAACGATCCAGGAAAGAAAAGAGGGGCGGAGATCGGATATTGGGAGAAGTAAAAAAATTGGTTATAAAAAGTTCAAATCCCAATTTGTGCCTTTCGCGATCCAGGATATGACGACTCAGAGAGTTTCCTCCCAGGTCAACGGTCCATGAAAGAATGGAAGGAAGGATATCGGAAAGTGAAAAACTAAATAAATTGATCGTAAAAGGTTGACCTTTCGCCTCACGTGATCTGCAAGCTCTACGGGTTAGAAAATCCCCGCGCAGATCAACGGTGCAGAAAGAAAAGGGCGAAAGAAAAAAGTCAGTTTCCCCTATCACGAAAGGTTAAAGTTCCATTTTTTGCTTTCCGGAAAGTGTGGTGGGGGGGGGAGGTGGAAGCAGAAAGGCATAATTCCGGCCATAGAAAATTGAAGACCCAAGTTCCGTTTTCTGATTTTTGGGAAAGTGCAAGGGAGGAAAAGTGGAAGGGAGAAACTTGATGGCATAAAAGATTGAAATCCCGCATCCTATTTTTGGAAACCCAAATATTTGGTCTCAGATCGATGATCCAGAAATCTTCCGCATCTTAGATCAACGATCTAGATTGACCCCGCATCAGAGAGGCACAATTAAAAGTCGAAAGCTAGAAAAGACATAAGTTTGGTCATAAAAAGAATGGAAATTTTCTCTTTGCAGACCCTATATCAACAGTCTATAATGTGTCTTTCCAAGACTAACACTGGAAATTGATTTCATCGGTTGAAGACACCGAGATGAAGAAAGCCATTGCAGACTGTCATTTTCAGCAAGCGAATCCAGTTTCCAGTTGTCAGGTTTTCTATTTTGATCCACCATGCGCATCCCAACATGGTTTCCTATTTTGATTTTTGTGATCATGGCGAATCCGATGGCTTAGAAGATGTTTTGGAACGTCTCTATCAAAGCAAGTGAGCCTACCTCTCAAACACCACATTGCCATTTTTGACCCAGTGTGTATGTGATATCCTATTTCCTGTTCTTGGAGAAAACCGTGGTGAATATTCCACCTCAGAAGGTTTGTTAGGATTTGTAATGATGCTTTGGGATTATTTCCCCCATTTTTGTAACTGAATTCGGCTCTATTTCAAGGTTGGTATTGAGAGCCCATATCACTTTAAATATACCCTTGAAAGAGGAAGAAAGGGTTGGAACTTTCATTCAGAAATCACTCTGCTCTTGGTTTTTGCATCTCTGTAAAGTCTCTTGGAAGTGTTAATGAGAAATTTTCTTCTGCATTTCTGAGATTGATCACAGGGTTATACATTCAATTTGTTTTCCTGTCACCTCATGTTCATTTTTATGATTTTATGCTCATGCGCTCTAGCTTCATATGAGGAATTCATTTCATTAAGCGCTCCTTGTATTAGATGCTGCATTTGTTATGTGTTTATGATGAGTGTTATAGAATTCACTCTCTGTTAAGTTCTCAATATCAATTATTAGCCTTATTGTTGATTCTAATAAAGGTGGTGCAAGAGATTCATCCACATATAGGTGCCTCTTTCCTCACTAGGCTTCTTCCTTTTTCCCCTATCACCCTTTCAAGACATTTGACTATTTGTGACACCTACTTTGCCTCAGAGTACAATGGAAATTGCACTCTCATTTTCACTATAATATCCTTGATTGGTTCAGGATTTGACTCCATTACCCAATTGTTTTTTTAGTTTGTCTCTTTCACCATTTTTAAATCTATCAACACCCCTGTTCCCATGAGAATGTAGCCTTCTGACTGCTTGTTTAAAGCCAAATGTATATGTGAAAGTTTCTATGACATCGAGAGATCCCTCTCTAACTGTAGAGCTAGAATATAGTCTAAATATTGGTTTGAAATGGTTACCCCTGTGACTTCCAATTGCAACCATGGGAAAATTATAGGATGATAACCGCTTCCTCCCTTTCTTGGTTCTAGCCATGAGATATAGATTCTCCTCCTCAGTGTGCACGACTTTATTCCAGATGCGCCCTTATTCTTGAATTCAATCATGCCAAAGTATTTCGATGTTGGGTTTATCTTCTCTTCCATTTACTGCATCAAGAAAGGTCTCCCATGATGTGGGGATCCCATTGATGACGATTTGAAGAAGATCATCATCATTTGTCTCCACACCGATGCTTGCAAGTTGATCCTTCTCTTGTGAAATGTTTGTGAAGAATGAGGGTATGTTCTCATCTCTTTCCTCTTTAAGTATAGAGCTTCTTCTCATAAATATTCGTGAGTGTGTCAAACACATCCTTTGTTGTCTTCAATGGTGTGATCACTAACATGAGGTTGTCCTTCACTGAGTCATATATGATCCTCTTTTCCTTTGCTTGATTCTTCTTGTAATTAGTTCTTCCTGCATTTGTATTAGGATCTTTGATCATGGTTGTCACAAAGGAATCAAGAGCATGCTCTTCGAGAATGTTGATCACTCTCTCCTTCCATGTGTTGAATTTTTTTGTGCCTTCAAGTTAGTCTTCCAGTCGGATGGAGATTAATGCCATTGCTTCAAGCTTTTGCTCAATGATTCAAGATCATGTGTAGGTTTATAATGTTTGCACAAAACTAAGCTCTTGCACTCCCTTGATCTAATACCTTGTATATGTTTGAGGAAATATGAATATAGTTGAACTTTAAAACTTTTGATAAACAAATTCAGTGTATGTAGATCTCATAAAACAATTAAAACACAAAAATTATTCAATCCATAAGAAACATGATGTACCCTGGGAAAACCCTCCAAGTACGAAGGATGAATCACTTAGGAAACAATCGTTTGAGTCTGATATATAATGGTAGAGAAAGAGTTTACAACACTTGTATATTTCTTTATAAGAGATATCTAAGTAGCACTAGATAATAGAGATCATTTGGAATACTATGTCATCCTTGCCAAGTGCATATCACTCTAATAACAAGCTTATTTAGTCATATGATGAGAGGTAGCAAATGGTTGCATGCCTTTTGGGCACTATGAAAACTGTGTGCACTATGTGCACTATCCACACATTACCTATTGCACCTTACTTGAATTGGTGCCAGGTTTTCACCTTGTAATTATCTCCCACACCGAAGATATGCGCTCTCCATTAATTTAATGGTGTTAATTGCCTTTAACTGAATGTTAATTGATTGAACTGAACTAAATTGAATTGAACTGAATTGAACTGAAATGAATTGAATTGAACTAAATGTGAAATGATAAATAACTTCTTGACCATTAGTTAGGAGTTTAACTTAATGTCTTTAGTGCTTCACAATCAATGCCATCCACAACAACCTCTTTGCATAAATCAAGGAATAGATTCCTTAATTAATTGAAACTTGTTTTCCACAACTTAGACTTAACTAATGTATGTGCAATTCGAGTTCACTAGAGGTATGACATGCTAAATTCAAATCCTTACTCTATCTCTATTCTCTCATAATTTATCATTAATTATTTTTTCATGGTCCATGATGTTTAATTAATTAATCATCTTTATCATATCATACTCAGAATAATTGTTTCCAACCTATGATCATATGTATTACCCTGCTTTATATAGTCATATGCTCCAGTAAATCACTCTAGGGGTATCTAATCCCTAAAGTATACTTATAGCACCTGGTGACCATGACTAGCCATACATCACATAGTATATCCTCATGATTTGATACAACACAAGTCATATGGTCTTGATACAACAAAAGACTCCTGAACTTAATACAACATAAGTTTTGCACTTGATACAACACAAGTCTCTGACCTTGATACAACACAAGGTCATGATATTAATACAACATAAGATATTGATATTAATACAACATAATATCATAGCATAGGAATATCTCATGACATCAACATCCTATCTTGATACAACAAAAGCTCTTAACTTAATACAACATTAGTTCCAGACTTGATACAACACAAGTCTCATGGAGAGGTTTCTAAACTTAATACAACATATGTTCCTAACTTGATACAACAAAAGTCTCATGGATAATGACTCCCGATGCTGTACATTTAACACTTGGAGCACCTTGACGAGTGTGTTGAGATGTTGTGCTGGCATTAGAAGTGAATAAGTGTTGTGTCAAGGACTGGTATGATGATTTTTTCCGTCCTTGTCAATATAATGAAGGTGACTTGGTCCTTTTGTATGATCAAGCAAATGAACCATTGGAGGAAAAAAAGTTTGATCCTATGTGACATGGTCGTTATGTTGTGAGGCGTGTTTTGGAAAAGGAGGGCTTTGAGTTAGAATATTACCAAGGGAATGTCTTGAAATATCCTATAAATGGGCTATACCTTAAGAAGTACTATGCTTGATTTTCCAGCTCATCTTGGTACCTTGTATACTGTTGTACAATTTTATATAGTTTTTGGTTTCCTTGTAATGTTTTTGGTTTGTTGACATGATTCCTATTCTTTTGTAGATGTCGACAAAGTATTCGATATACTTAGGATTTGTAGATGGTTCCAACCACCATACAAAGAGTTTAGCTTCTGCTTCTTGGGTTATTTATGCACATGAGGGTCAATTTGTGTCTTTGGGAGGTGTATTTCTCTATCCATCCTCAAACAATGTGGTTTACTATAGTGCTATAATTGAACTGTTACTCGATGCCATTTCAAATGTATTCAACCTCTTGAGTTTCACCTGGATTTGTAGTTAATTGTATCACAATTGAATGGCTTGTACTATGTTAGATATCCTACATTATTGAGAATATTCTTAAGGATAATATTGTTGGAACAACAATTTGACTACATTACATACATTCATATACGTAGACATTATAATAAAGTTGTCAATTCATATGCAAATTACATTTTAGATTGGAATTTGTAACATAATTAAAGAAGCATGTACATATAACATTCACATTCATATTCAGACATATGTGTATATATCAAACCATACTATAAGTTTTTATTTCCAAATAAGAGTTCCAAAATATTTGGTATCATTATAAAAAAATGGGCTTTAAGCCCTCAAAATATACATGGATGATACAAAAAAATATCCCTGAATCTACGCCTGTGGGCCTGGATGATGATCATGATATCACACTACAATGTTTTCCAAACACCTGAATAGTCTAACCCATGGATGAGGTACCCGACTACATTCCTCTGCATCACCTTGGGAAGGTCCTCAACCTGCACCATGAAGATCCTATGTGTCAAGCTAGCCAAGATACCTTATACATTCTATAGTGTCCACTCGACATCAACACTAATAATATCATCTCCTCGACCCCTACGTTGGTGTCGTGGGAAACCATCCGGTCACCATGGACCTATGTCTGTGCAAACAAACCTAACGTCAGTACATGATACCACCCAAAACATGTTTTTTATTTCCTTTTACAAAAAAATGAAATATTCCAAAAACATAAAATAGATCTTATCAATGTCTTTGAATGCGGAACCTAGTGGTAGTGGCATATCTCAGTCTTCATGGAAGTTGATCCCTACATAGGAATAGTTGTTTATGGTGATGATTTGTCATCACCACCAATGGAAAAAATCATCTATGAATGGGGAAGGTGCTCTACCTCCTCCTAACCTATGCACCAACTCAGTCCAACGAGTCTAGGATGGATCTCATAGACTATGAGGAGGGACCACAACTTAGAGACTAAGGCTAGATACCTTCTCAAAGAGTAAAGTGCATAAAATATTGGCATACCCTAAATTATTAATCCAACCTAGTTTGCATTCTGTTAGCTTATGTTTCATACTTCCCAACAAGGATGTTCTCCAGTCATAGATAATGGGCCTCATACATTCTATTGCATAGAACATGAGAGGTCCTAATGTCTGATCTAGTGATTCCAACCCTTCTATTCAGTACAAAACTAGAATGATCACCTTAACACTGAGGCTCTGGATAGTTTTTATGGGGACTTGACTTCCTACCTTCTCAATGTCGAGAACACAATAGACAACTATATATGTATCAATAGTCATGCCTCCTCTTGCACCACGAGCCCTAAGGTTCACTACCTCATATCGACAGGATAGTCTGGTAATAAAGTAGATATCTTCAACCTCTAGTCTCAATGGCATCCCATCTAGTATGAACCTCTCCATGTTTGGATCCCAATAACTTATAAGCATTTCTAGTAGCCTTGGTTGGGCCTTCAAGCCCCCAAGGTTCAAAAACTTCTAGATAACACACATTTGCAATGCTTTTTGGGCCATTAAATCACCATGCACAACCCTATCAATGTCCTCATGCTCTCTCTCCTGCCATTCAAGCACCATCCTATAAAGGAGAATAGATTTTTTTGTGTTTTTTCACTTAAAAAACAACATTCTCGACCTTATATGCAAGTCACTTTGTTGACAGACGTGAGGCCACACATTATGGATTTCTTTTTCTTGCGTATACTCGACCCTATATGCAACCTGATAAATTGTCATCTTCCTGGGCCGAGAAATCCATTTTTGTTGTTGAAAACTTCAAGATATAGCATGGAAAATTTAAAGGAAAATAATGAATTGAAAGAGCATGGGATGGAGAGTTACATGGTCCTGACAGGAGTTACATGGTCCTGACAGTTGTCGGTTTCGTGGCTTGTAGCTCATGGAATCATCCTTTGAAGTTTAAGGGTCCAATGAGCTCCAAAATCACTATAAGGGGTAAAAAATAATGGTACGGTAAATGGTCAATTTTTTACTATTTATTAAAAGAAAATTACCCACTTTCCTATAGTTTTGGCCCTCTATTGATTATTTACAACTATTTTGGACTAATATTGTTGTGCAGGGTCCATTTTTATTCATTTTTCACTAAGCCTTAATGGATTTTGACCATTTCAAATCTTGTTCATGCCCATGGAATGTATAAATTATGAACTGGCATATAGGATATGATAATATTCCACGTGTATTTTTACATTATCCCATGACTATGTCACACTAACCATAGGTATGAACCTACTTCTTAATGACATGGAACCATCCCACTGCTACCCTATCATGGGTACCCTATCGTAAGAGATAGATCTCTCCCTATCATCGGTACCCCAGTCAGAACCCTATTTTCCATATGGTTCCCATGTTGAGCATACTCCTTAGGTTTGGGAGTCCCTTGTAGTCTCGCCATGAATTAAAATGGAAACCTCATGATATTTCTCATCTATTATGTTTCCCATTTCCCTTAGGGACTCCTATTTTTAAATGCATTGCATGTGCCCGCTTTCCTTATTGAGCTTGAAGTCGGCTCTCCGCTTTACTTTTAGAAGCCATCTTGCACGAGATTTTCTCAATTATATCCAAGAAAATCCTCTTTTCGTTTGCATCTTGATCACCCCTTATCTGAGGGGAAACATTCCCCTGAATGTCCTTATTCTGCACACATTTCCTTGCATTGAGCATAGGTATGTTCCACTGCTTGGAACTAGATTGCTTGACCATAACATTTGTTTCATCTTCTTTGTACGATAAGCACATTTTATTCCTTTTAAATATTTATAATATGAAAAAACAAAAAAAAAACATAAAAATCCAGATGGGAAGTGATATTGTCTTATATTGGAAACTGTCAAGTCGCCTTTGAACATAGAACAATTTATGACTCTATTCATCATGGATCGGGTTTCTAGCATGACATTAGTATTTGTACTCATTATTTATATCTTCGTCCATAGAATGTTTAAGCTTCTAGTCACTATGGATCCTCTGTTGACAACTCTCGTGTCATAGAGTTGTCCTAGTTTTCACATTGAGTCTATGTTGCATAAGTGTCTCGATCTGCCTCATGCTCTTATTTGAAGAAAGTCTTTATCCTGAGTCAACCATTCCTCACTTATCTTTACTCTGCATGTCAGTCATTCCTCAGTTATATTGACTCCGCATGTTGGCCATTCTAGATACATCATATATCTGTGGTCCTACCTGGAACTCTAGGCCTACTTTCATGGAGCAACTGAATCTAGTTGGTCTGTTAGTAGTTGAATCCGACTATCATTTTAAATAATGAAATATGACTAATATATTAGATGATGAATATTTACAAAGATGTCTTAGCCTTAAATATGGCTTGGACATTCATGACGAGGAAACTCCTCCTTTCATACTAACCTAACTTATAAACTATTTAATTATTTAATTATTTAATTATTTATGTTCGTTACATTGCCACTCCCTTTAAAGGATCTTTGTCCTAAGAGCTCGAATATTTTCCTAATGTTGTCTTTTATTCTAGCTCTATGTCTCACTGATGACTTGAGAGGTGTGATTTTGATTACGACCATTGCCTCATTTTGATTATTATGTCTTGGTATTTGCAATAAGTATGAGCTTGGTGAATTTTTGTTTACTCTTTTTCTACTTGTGTGATTTCTTCTTTTAACTATGTTTGTCGTCAATTGAACATTCGCAACATACAATATGACCTTAACTATTTTCATGTTGTTATCCCCAACATATTTTGTGTCAGTTCCCTTGAACGGGCTCCTTATGCTTATAATGCTCATAAAAACACCGGTCTTATCTTATATCTGATGGATATTACAGTTGCTTCCCTTGATGTTCTTTATAGCCGTCTTTGTGATGATATCTATCCTTCATGTGTTTGTGATTGTGACATTTTTGTCGCAGCATTGATGATCTTTATTGTTAGCAACATCGGCTTGTCTCTTATCACAATCTTGGTCAAGATCATCCTTCTCCTTGTCAATTATTTCGTTGTCAATTCCCTTATTACTAGGGTATGCTATATCTTTGTATTGCATGTTATATTGATTTATGCCATTACTCTCATCGGGGATGACATACTGGCCTACTCTTTCTTCCTTTTTTTCATCAACTTGGGTGGCTTCTTCTACGTGATTTTCACCTCCATCTACAGTTATTTTAAATGTTTCGTCCATAGTTTTCTTTATTTCATCTATGTCCTTAAGGATTTCCTCAAGGAGATCTATGGATTCTTCACTCTTACTATGAGATGCCATGGATGTTTGTAGAACGCTATTTTGGCCTTTTAAGGTGAAATTCTGAATAATAATATATTAATTAATATTAATATTATTATTATTATTTTTTAATAAACTATATATAATTTGTATATAGTTTTTATTTTTATTTTTTAAACAAATATTATAATAATAATATATAATATTTGTTTTTTTAAATATATTACAATATATAATATAATATAATATAATATAATATAATATAATATATTGTTTTTTATTTTATTTTGTAGGTTGTGGAATTGGAGAGAGGACAACGTGTGAGGGAGGTTGGCAGCAGTTGGGCGGTGGCAGGTGGGAGAGTGGAGGAGGTAGAAGCAGTGGGGATAACGGGGAGAGGATACGAGGAAGGGGAGGTGAAGACCGACGGGGAGCAGGACGTAGCGAAGGAGTGTAGCGGATGGAGGGGTTGCGCAGGTGGAAGACAGAGGGAGGGAGGCAGCGCGATGGTGTGGAGAGGCGTTGCTAATCAAGGAGATGGATGGGGTGGGAGGATGACGGGAGGGAGGTGTGAGGGGAAATGCTGGAAGGTGGCATGGGAGAGAAACGTTGGAAAGTGAGGAGGCGGCACACTAGACAATCTGAGGATGAGAAAGGAGGAAGTATGCGGGTTGAATAGCAGAGAGGTGGATGAAATGCAATGGGGAGGGAAGAGTGGAGCAGGAGAATGGTGGGTGAGGGAGAAAGGAAGGAAGGTTGAATTAGAGGAGAAGCCAACTGAAGGGGCGGTTTGGAGGAGTAATGACGCCTTTGGGAAGAGTAGGCTGCGGACAGGAGAGTAGAGGATGTGGGATGTAGATGGGATCTACATAGAGCTAGTGGAGAAGGTGACGATGATGCAGAATGGTGGTTGCTGATGCAAGCGCACGTGGAATATGCGATGGAATTTGGATGTTAGTGAATAGCACAGGCTAGAGGACGTTGTTTTTTTTTTGTGCACTTGGGATGAAGTGACAAGTGGTGAAATAGAGCAGTAGAAGAAATCAAGGAGTGATGAGCTGAGTCCAAGCTCAAGTAGGAATTGATGAGCCGAGTCCGAGCTCAAAGTGTAGGAGCTAATCCATTCTAATACCAAATGGAGCAACTGAATTCGGTTGGTCCATTAGTAGTCGAATCTGACTATCATTTTAAATAATGAAATATGAATAATATATTAGATGATGAATATTTACAAAGATGTCTTGGCCTTAAATATGGCTTGGACATTCATGATGAGAAGACGCCTCCTTTCATACTAACCTAACTTATAAACTATTTAATTATTTAATTATTTTCTTATTTATGTTCGTTACATTTCATCATTGGTATGTGACCTTGAACTTAGAAAATGACATTTCATCATTGGTAGGTGACCTTGAAATCAACAGATGACATCTCATCATTGGTCGCTGACTGAATGGTTTCCCTTTTGTTTGATGACAATAAATCTATTCACACATTGGGATTCATGTTGTGTCTTGGATTCCATTAGATCCTATTGGTGGTTTCCTTAGATTTTTTAGCAGTTTTCATCATTAGCTGATATTCAGAGAGTCTCTTTCACATGCTACTTGCATCCAATATGCACGAGAGACGCACATGGTTATTGGTTCTTGTACATCTGGTTCGTTCGAGTTCTTTCAATTTATCCAACCATTAGGGGAGTTTTGAAGTAAAAAATGGGCCTCAAAACAAAAATTGTACCATTAAAATTCACTTTATAAGAACCAATAGGATTCAAGATGATGATGTCAACCATAAGGGTAAAATTTGTAAAACAAAATGGAGGGAAAAAGAAAAAAACTATTTTTTCTTATCGTATTTTTGGCATATTGGCTTATCAGTTCACCCAAATTTTGAGTTTGGGGACTTGTTGGATGTGGAATTAAATTCCGCATCCAACCCTTGCCCACAATGTATACTTCTAAGGTACCCATGGTACCCAAAAATGAAAATTTTAATAAAAAAAGTATTTTAATATTAAAATACATTTTTTTATTGAAATTTTCATTTTTGGGTGTCGTAGGTACTTTCAAAGTATGCAGTGTGGTTATGGTTGGCTACGGAATTTAATTCTGCATCCAACGAGTCCCCAAACTTGAAATTTTGGTGAAATGATAAGGAGATATGTCAAAAATACGATAAGAAAAAAGTAGTTTTTTCTTCTTCCCCTCCAAAATTTAGAACTTTTATTTTATTATATATCTCTTATTTTATTATTTCCCTTATGAGGCCCATTTTAGACCTCAAAAATCCCCTAATGCTTGTTGTGTACCTCGTGTTGGTTGATGCAGGATTCATTAATTTCCTCCTTCTAGCGGATTCCATTCCATCGAATTCATATCATTTATTCTTTAATCGGGATCTAAAGTTAGTTGAGTGTCTTGAGACTTGAATTCATCAATGGCAAGTCCTATCTCCATCGATAGATTTGGTAATACATCAATTTCCCCTAATCGATGGATTCTTCAACTGTTCAACCTCAACACCTCTATTCATACTTGTTGAATGCACTAGGTACCTTGACACCCATTTTCATCATTGGTGGGATGTCTCACGTTTGTTAACTTTATAAATCAATGACCAGTAATTAGACAATGTTTTATCATGTTTGACCTCAACACCTTTATTCACGTGATGGGATATGTACCATCAATGATTTATGTAGAATACCTCAGTGTATGGTGGAATTCCATGCATGCTACTACCTTGATCGCGACAATACCTCTGGGATTTCAATCCTCATACTAGAGCAGTGCACTTCATGACTCTACCAGATGTCTTCATTCAATACGGAGACTAGATTCCACTGTATATTGTATGTGGTTATGACCACTTATGACATGTATTTTACGCCTATTCATGGAAATTGTACTAATATGTATCTGAGACTTCTATATATACTCCAGATCTGCAGTCATGTGTACAGAGTTATCATTATATTGTGTTGATGAGTGGCTACTTCTTCCACTTATATCTTCACTACTCCACTCTTGGGAATATTATAATGTATTTAAACCATCGTGTATACCCCTCTAACTTCACACCTTAGGGGGAATTTGTTATAGCATGATTTGCCACACCTCATGCATCATGCCTTGATGGCCTTCCCTTGTCCCTATGTAGGCTCAGTATAACCCCTTTACTCACTATATCCCTGATGCTTCAGAGTAACCCTTAAAAAGACATCTTTGAATATACATGTGGGTCAACCATTATGTAGATCACGTATACACATCTTGCACCATTACAACCCGCGTACATCGGGTTTTGTGCTAATTCATTTTTTGGAGTTTTCCTCATCAAGTAATGAATACCTTGATCCTTGGCCTTCCATATGGCTAAAAATGCTTTTATTCGAGCCTCCATTTCCTAGGTGAAGGATATACATTTATCCATTGTGAAGCATTGGAGCAAGAGAAACTTTGAGAGTAAAGAGACTATAGAAAAAAATTGCCCCATTTTCATATACTCGAGTATGCATCCCTTTGTCCTTATTGATATAACCATTTCTGTTCATTTCTCAAGATCTCCATTGTCTTTATGAGATTTCCTTATTATGGAGGATTGAAGTGGTGGAGGGACTTGGTTTCTTGGTTTTGATGAGGTGCCGACAGAAATTATCACATTGTATCTTTGTTTTATATTAATAGAAATATCTATTTCTTGTCCAAATTTCATGTGCAATTAATTATATTTGTATCCATGGGGGTAAAGCGGCTCTTCATAAAAGCTCTGATACCATGTTAGGGTACATAGGGTACTCCCAAAGGACCGAACACCAAGAACAACCACTTCACACAAACAGATCACAGATCAATACACCAATGTTTGTCACGTGGTTAAAACCCTCGAGAGGGAAACAGTCCACGGCCCCAGCCAAATAGCTACTTGGAGCAATTTATTATGCAAAAGAAAGAAAGTTACATGAGCTTCTCACAATCGATCAACTAGCGAAGGACCCTTTATGCTCTTTAAATAGAGATCATAGACCAATCGGGTGTTAAGCCATGGATCAATGGTAGGTATGATCTAAGAGAAGTTGAACCGTCGGATCACTCTATGTCTAGAGCATATCGTGACCATTGGATTAGAATATTTACAAATGCATACTAAAACACACTTTTACCTAACAAATATATTACACAAGTTGATCTTAACTAACTCCTAAGTGTTTAAATATCCTAACATCCCCCCTTAAGAACAACTTGGGATAGGATTGAAGGATTTACAAAAGTGACACTATTAGGAGAAGGAAGGAGGCATTAGAGCCTATCCCCCCTTAAGGATACATTCCTAAACTCCTAACATAGACCGAAGTTTAGAAAACTTCACTTCTGTAAGAGACTTGGTGAAGATGTCTGCAACTTGATCATCTGTAGGACAATAGAGCACTTCAATAACATGATCATGAACAAGATTTATGATGAAGTGTATGTGTAGCTCAATGTGTTTGCTGCGCTGATGTAGAACTGGATCTTTGGAAAGCTTGATGGCACTTTTATTGTCGCACCAAAGTGGAGTAGGCTACCGTTGCTCGAATCCAAACTCTGAAAGGATCTGTCGAAGCCATAAAGCTTCCTAACTAGCATTAACTGTGGCTCAATATTCTACTTCTGTTGAAGAAAGAGCAAGAGCTTGTTGTTTCTTACAAGCCCAAGTGACAGGTCCAAATCCCAGACTGAAAACATAACCTGCAGTAGACTTTCGATCATCAGGATCACCGACCCAATCTGAATCAGTGAAACCAACCAACAAAGGTTTCCCCCCTGTACTGTAATGAATCCCAAACTGAATTGTACCTCGAATATATCGAAGTATTCTTTTTGCTGCTATCCAGTGACTTTCATGAGGAGTTTGCATATAACGGGCAACATGACCAACGGCAAAGAAAAGGTCAGGACGGGAATGAGTCAAGTATAAAAGACTACCAACAAGCTGACGATACAAGGTGGCATCTACTTTAGGGGAAGTACAAGTGGTAGAAATCTTGACTCCAGACTGGAAGGGAGAAGGGGCCGGTTTACAATATTCCATGTGGAAGCGACGAAGAAGGTCACAAGCATACTTAGACTGGGAAAGAAATATTCCTTCTTTGGTTTGCAAGACTTGGAGACCAAGAAAATAATGCAAATGTCCTAAGTCTGACATTTCAAAATTTTTCTTAAGACTGGATTTCACATGGGTTATAAGGTTAGGGTCACTACCAGTAAGGATAAGATCGTCAACATAAAGAACAAGTATGATGAGATGGTTTCATATTTTCTTGGTATAGACATTGGGGTCAGAATGACATCTAGAAAACCAGTGTCAAGGAGAAAGCTATCCATTTTGGCATACCAAGCTCTAGGAGCTTGCTTAAGGCCATATAAGGATTTATTAAGGAGACAGACAAGGCTAGAGTTATTCTGAACATATCTAGGAGGTTGTTCCATGTAAATTTCCTCATGTAAATTACCATGTAAGAAGGCAGACTTGACATCCATTTGATGGACTTCCCAGTTATGTAAGGCTGCAAGGGAAAGAACAAGGTGAATGGAGTTCATTTTTGCTACAGGGGCAAAGGTTTCATTGTAGTCAATCCCTTCAACTTGGGAAAAACCTTTGGCAACTAACCTTGCCTTAAGTATTTCAACACTTCCATCTGATGCATACTTAGTTCTGTAGACCCATTTACATCTGACAAGTTTTCTTCCTTTTGGAAGAGGAACAAGATCCCAAGTATCGTTCGCCATTAAGGAACGATATTCTTCATTCGTAGCTGCATCC
>LPNX010325587.1:0-108615 GCA_001517045.1 Pseudotsuga menziesii | reverse complement strand
TCTTTCTCCATCTCTCTCTCTCTCTCTCTCTCTCTCTCTCTCTCTCTCTCCTCCACCTTTCCCTCCCTCCCTTGTTTTCAACTACCCTTTTATGGTTTCCTCCTTCTAAGGTCGAAAAGCAAAAGTTGGAAGTGCAGAAAAAGGTTAGGACCAAAAGTTGTTCTCCCAATTTTCGGGTTCCGCAACGAAAGCAGAAGGCAGAATTCGGGAGGCGAGAGAATTAAGTTTTATCAAGTAGAGTGTGGGATTTCTGATTTCTGGGATCCTCCTACAAAAGGCGGAAGGCAGAAGGTGGAAACCAAGAGAAAAGATAAAGTAGAAAGTGATATTTCTAACTTTCGGGATCCGCTTGTAGAAGGCAGAAGGCGAAAGGACGAAATCTGGAAAAAGATTGAGGTAAGGTTTTGGTCTTCCGATTCCCTAGTTCAGCACTAGAGGCTGGAAAGGAGAAATGCAGAAGGCAGAAACGAGGATAGAGGTTTCATCATTTGATAGTTTTTCGACTTCCCAGTTCTGAACTGTGGAAGGAAGAAGGGTGGAAGGAGGAAGGAGGAATGGTGGTTGAAAGACTCCCTTAAAGAGATATTAAGTATTGTCCATCAAAGTTTACATTTTCCATTTTTGATTTCTAAGGTCAGAAGTCGGAAAGCAGAAAGATAGCTGAAAACTCTAAGGAAAGTTGGATTTCCAATTCCCGAAATCAAAAAGTGGAAGTCGAGAATTCGAAAGTTGGAAAGCGAAAAGATAGTTGAAAACTCTAAGGAAAATTGGATTTTCGATTCCCAAAATTAGAAAGCGAAATTCAGGAAGTTGGAAAGTGGAAAGCGGAAGTATAGATGAAAGTTATAAGGAAAGTTGGATTTCTAATTCCTGAAATCAGAATGCGGAAGTCGGGAAGTCGGAAGTTGGAAAGAGGAAAGATAGTTGAAAACTCTAAGGAAAGTTGGATTTCCGATTCCTGAAGCCGGAAGGCAGAAGTCAAGAAGTAAAAAGTCGAAAATCATGAAACCAAGAATAAAGGTAAGGGTTACATGGATTTCTGTGTTTTGAATTCGAAAATCGGAAGGCGGAAATCCATAAGTCGGAAATCAGAAAGGTGACAAGTAAACACCTTGCATTGCTAGATTTCCATATTCTGAAGTCTAAAGTCGGACGGTGGAAGTCAAAAAATCCAATTCAATTTAGAAACAATTGTTACAGTGATGTTTATGCTTAAACATGGATGGACAAGGATGAACATGCCCCATGAATTTGTTCAAGAGAAAGAGAGTATAAGTTGCATGGTTCCGAACAAAAATAGAAGAGGAGTGACCGCGCAGAAGACCGATTTATCTCAGACAAGACTAATAAAGAAAAATAAGCTCCTATTCAAAAAAAAATTCATTTAATGGTTCCAAAAACTCAACTCCACTCTCTGTCGTAATAATGCAGAGTATCTCAAACATGCTTTGAATATGCTGATATATTTGTCACATTAATGAGGGACAACATTCTACTTCTTTTAGTGAAAATTTGAGTATTTTGTTATAAGAGCGTAAAACACCCTTGTAATCCTTTCAATTTGTTGAAAAACCTTTTGATTGCTCCAACAAATATATGACAAAAAAATTCTTTAAATACTAGAAAAGAATAATAGATGGAACAACTACAGGTTACCTCCAGATTCCAACATCAAACTATTTGTTGGAAAATGTTAGGAGGGCATACATCTAGGTGTACCCAAGAAAACAAAAGACAACCAATTAGAGTAACGCTAACAAAAAAACCTTACAACTTATGATAGTGAATTTAGGTGCCCGGTTGAATTCCCTATGATTCACAACCATTATTACCATTGGCTCAATGAGGATTCCATTTTAAATTGACCATGATGGTTTATTTGAAGCTGATAACATCTAAATAATTTAGTAAATCAGAGTGAAAATTGATCAAGCTAAGTTCGAAACTGCCAAATACACTATGTAACAACAAATGCACAAAGGTGAATTCAAGTTTTAAAACCCTCATAAGTAAATAAAAAATAAGAATATAAAACACCAATATGAAGTCTTGGATGGTTCAACTCGATCTACATCACAATACGAGTTGGGCATGACAGTAGGGAATCCCAATGGATTCTTGTAGAATGTCTCCAATTGTTAACCACATAAATCCAAATTATCCACAAACCTAAAAATCACATCTAGGGGTTCGTCCTCTTAGATTTTATAACAATAAACACGTTTCAAGAATTCAAATGGAAAAATATCTGAAGCTAACAAGAATACAGTAACCCTACTGGCTGGTAAAATAAAAATTGTTAAATAGGTTTTCATGATATATATTGTAAAGAAAAATAAAAATTACTTCAAATCATATCAATAGATACTTTAAGAGGAACCCAAACATAGTAATTTCTATTCAATCTTGTTTGTAAACTTGAAAAACATGTTTAACAGATTGATCTCTCAATCAATTTCAAAATTATATGTGTTTATTGTTTTCAAAAAATGGTCCTAACACATAGGGATTACTGTCACTCATGAGTGATTCCCAAAACCTTGTCAAATTTTGGTTTTGGGGATTTCAACTGCCAAAAAATATGGTTGATAGGTTCTTGAAACCTTGTCAAACTTTGAATTGGGGGATTTCACTTGCCAAAAAATTGGTTGATAGGTTATTGAAGTACAAAAGTTCTACAATGAATAAATGGTCCCAAAACATGCTTTTATGAAGAGGTTTTTGAAGATACCTATTGTTTCTTTGTTTGCAGCTGCATGAACAGTATTCAATCATCCATTCGTCCAGCATCTACAAAACATCTTACCAGGGCTTCCTTTACATAAAACATGCTATACCCATAAATCTAAGTTTTGGGCAGGCTGCTCTACCATAGATTCAAGGCATCATCAATGCCAAACAAATTTCCTTCATCATTTACTCCAGGCATTAACTTCTCACTGGAAATCACATGTATCCATGCCAAAATAAGGGTAACGCCAAAATGGGGGTAACACATGGTACAATAAAACAATCGTATGCATCCCTCCATGGCATATGAATTTACTGTGGATTTTACTTTTCATACAATTTACATATTAAAAACATTCCATTCTATACATTAAAAGGTAAATTGAAAGGACGCCCAACAAATAGGGGAACTTGAAATTACAGGCTTGCTTCATATGCCTCATTTAAAAAAAATTGTAAAAACATTGACTCGTTTGATTTGTTGTCCTACTTTTGGGATGATTCGCATTCACCCAAGCTAAAACCATAGAAATTTAGAGGTTTTTAATAAGTGAAAACACATGTTTTAATATCAAACAAGGGATTTTATGACACTAGGAAGGAAACTCACGAAATATAACTAATGAATTTACTTATTTATATATTAAAAAGTTTTCATATAAAACAAGGGCTATTATAAATGTATGAAAGAAACTGAGGGAATAGAACTCTTGAATTTAGATATCCAAAGGACTCCAAACGCGATTGCAGAGAGAAGTCTTTCATTGAGGACGAAAGATTGTAGAGCAAATAATCCTTTAAAACCTACAAGACGACGAATTTAAGAAAAAAATATATTATAGACTCTTTCAAATTCAAAGTACTGAACAAAGAAAATTCCATCTCGATTTATTGCATAAGGGTGACAAATATCTGGTGACTTTGAAAAGGCCTAAAAAAAATTATTATTTTCACACAAAATCACAGTAAAATTTTCTTACTCTCTGGCCACTCGACATTACATAAGCAATACTCTGCTAAAATAATTGTTTATTTCTTTAAAAATTGATGGCATACTAATCTTTTGAAAAATCAGCTCTATATATCCATATATACTTCATATTTCCACACATATACCAAAGATGTCGCAATTGTTTGGATTAGATACAGTGGAGAAAACAAGACACAATGAAAAGGAGAGAGCATACCTGAAGATTTGAAAAAGAAATAATCCATCTCAAACCATCATTGATGCTAGGGTTTCATCAGTGTAACCACGATGAAGCCTATTAATTATTTAAAATAAAATATTTTATTCATCAAACTCACAGATCAATCTGTGTTCCTTTCACTATATTCAAGGAGCACAACGAGACGTGAATATACTCCATTAATAGCATACCAACATTTGTATGATGGGTGCACAATTTCCTTTCACAAATACCATTGCCATTAGTTCCCAATCGTGCCACGTTCTGGGTGACTTAGTCCCATAATTTCAAGGCTATCTCTTTACTGTCGTCAATAATATTTGTTTGGTTTGCAGTTCTACATATAGGGAGAATAAAACAGTTCTATATAATAGTTGCTCAAGCACAATTACTGGTATAAAAAAAAACGGATTTTGGTCTTCCAAGTGTTGTTTGAGTCTAATTTTCATGGATTCTACTCAGAGTAAGCCTATTTATTTCAAGTGTCCTTCATGCATAAAAATGGGGGGCGGGGGGTTAAAGATGGATATCCAGTAGATCCAAATCCAACAACATTTATTCCAAAAGATCCTGCAACATACCTTTGACTGGTTAAATATTCAAGGGTAGAGTCACTATCCTTTATAGCCATACGTATCTATGTTGGCTGATCCACTTTTGACAAACACAGAGTGGGAAATTTCGATCATATCCAATCTCCCGATCATAGATGGAAGAGCTACCTCAGAAAAAAGACTCACATAGATAGCTACCTCCACATGGACTCCCACCACCATCCTTTTCAAAAGATTGGGGTTCTTAACACCTTAGCAATTAGAGCCTCTAGGATATCAGATACATAACATCTTGAGAAAGAAAAAGACCACCTCAAAGAAGTTTTCACTAACTTAGGTTACAAGTGAAGGATATCAAGAAGACCCTAGACAAATTCCACAACATTAGCCATGCTAGCTTAAAAACCTCCGATAGCGAGACCACCAACCCAAGGGCTTACTTACCTTACATTCAAGGGGTAACTAATAAGATTTCTAGAATTCTTAATAAGAACAACATTACAACCTATTTCAAACCCCTAGAAACCATTAGGAAGAAAATGAGATTCGTAAAAGATCTTATTGATCACACACAATTTAGAGGAGTTTATAAGGTCCCTTGTTCTTATAAGACTAGTTATATAGGTGAGACAAGACGTTCTTTTCACACTCGATTAAAGGAGCATGGGTCCGACATTAGAAAAGAATGTATCCGTACCTCAGCCCTTACAGAACATGTTGCCAAAACTAAACACCATATTTGCCTAGAAGAAACTAAAATCATCACAAAAGAAGACCACTATTTTAAAAGGAAATTCAGAGAAGCCTTAATAATAAAACTTTCATACAATTTGAATAGGGATGGTGGCCTTGAAGTGAGCACAACATAGCTTCCCTCTATTCTCAATCGTAAAGAAAAGGCAAATCCTCCTCATCTTATTTCTTGACCTAGGTCTTAGTGATCTTACAACTTTATTTTTAGGCACTTAGGCTCTCTTATTTCAAGTAAGTTTTTTACTATTTTAACTTACGACCTCATACCTAGTCTTAAAATTTTAAAATATAAAATATTTTAAAATATGAAAAATTCTAAGTTATAATAAATTTAAAACTATTTCTAATGTTTTTTTTTTGTAAGTTGAGATCTAATCTATTAAAAAAGAGAGAAAATAATAGTACAAGAAAAAACACAGTCCGGCCTTCTCAGGTGGAGCAGGTGTGGAATATCAAATTATAGTTAGGCCCTCCCTCCGGAAGGAAAAATAGTTCCGAAATGACCCTCCCTCTCAGAGGGAAAACAGGCCTGCCAAATGAACATAGACAAAAATGCTCACAGTTCAGAGAAGGTGTGGCAAGAGCCAACACGTGGATAGTACATAAACAAAGGAAGCTAAACATAAACAAAACTTAGCGGCACGTGGCCGGAAAGAACCTGAATGTGGCTCATGCATCAGACAGAAGGACACATGGCTGTGAGGACCATGGGTCATGGTTTCTGCCCAGGCCATGGTTCTTCTGTGATTGGGCATGTGTAACTTGGAGATGTTGTGTGCCCCGGCTCACCTGAAGATGTTGCCGAACTGTCATCAGAAGTCGCCATTTCCTCGTCACTGGAGCTAGAGGCTTCCTTCCCTGAGACTGTGGGAGGATTTTTGGTGGGTAATGGAGAGGTCTTCTTCACAACAACTGGATTGGACGAGAACTTGCATGCAGCGCTGGAGGAGGGTCTGAGGTGTGGAGGGGGAATGAAGCTCTGCGGTGGAACCAAGGTATCAGGCGAACATGGAAAGGCTTGAGATAGGACCGAGTGGTGCAGTCTCTTGGGGGGTCGGGGGTGGTTGAACAGGAGGGGCAGGATGTGGCGGAACTAGAGGATGGAATCGAAGGACTAGGCATGTGAGTAGGTGCGTGAGAAGGTTTTCAAATATCCAGTAGTTCTGTCATTGATCCACCGTGTGTCTAGATGCACCAAGCGCTCCAGATAATTCATCCTCCCAGTCTGAGACATTCTTTGCATATCCTCCGAAATTTCCAGGTCGAAGCCATTATTGCTAGCTTGAGAAGAGAGGGGAATGTGGCCTTTTGACCGTGCATGGCGTCCTCATCCCCTATTTGAAGTGCCTCTCTATCTTCTAGGCATGGTAGAGGGATGAGATGAATGGCTTGAGCAAGGCTCTGGGCGGGCGAGCTAAGATAATGGAGAGCAGTGCAAGGGTGTGGAGCAATAGAGTGATAGGTGAGGGTGGCTTGAAGCAGAGGGTGTTGACCCTATTGCACTAAGCGATCATGGAGAGATTGAGGAACCGAGAGAGCGATAATGAACCAGAGGAGTAGAACAATGGGGTAAAGCCGAAGGGACATCATCCCAATTGAATGGTGCTAGTGCGAAGTGCAGTAGCTAGGTAGAGGAGTTAAGGCATCCAAGCTGCGATGAGACAAATTCGTTCTTTCATTGAGATGTGGAGTGGCCACATCTGTCTGGGTATTAAAGGCCATTAAGGGTTGTGGGTTGATCGCTAGCTGGAGGGGCCACGTTAGCCTCCACGTGGGTCTGACTCACACCTTCATCCGATGTTAGATAATTAGAAGCGGTGACCTCAAAAACCTTCCTTAGGTGAGCATCAGGAATATCAACCATGGTGCAGCGATGTAGGAACATAGAGGATTGGACTCCCCACTTGGAAATCTTGTCCGCCAGGGAGTTGGATTCTCTTTTGACGTGATGAAAATTGATGGCAGCTGGTTGCGCTAGGAGCTCAGCGAGTTGTTGAAGATCATGCTTCAATCTCTAGCTAGAGGATATCTTGGAGCTACTAGTTCCATTCTGGAGCATGTTGGCTAGATTCAGGATGAGAGTTGAGTTGCCTTCAACCATAAGAGGGAAAAGGGCATGGGTGAAGGCAATTTTGATGCCTTGAAGGAGTCCATTATCTCAGCCACATTATTTCTTTCAAGCCTTAGTTTTCCAAAGAAGATCCGTATGATTTGTCCTGTGTCTAATATGAAAGCTCCACCAAAACTAGTGAGGCCAAGATTGCCTTTAGAGGCTCCATCAAAGTTGAGTTTGAAAAATCCATGGGGAGGAGTGGACCAGGCAGTTGGAAAATATGGATGGGGGTGACAAGGGATAGTAACGGGGGTGTTAGGGGGCATCTGAGGGAGCTAGAGGCTGAGAATTCCTTGTTCCTGTGAGTTGGCTAGATGGTCTGAGTTTTGACAGTTGGATAGTAATATCGTTTCCCTAATCCGCTATTGGCATTGGATCAAGATGGTGTCGACTGAGTTGACTTTGCCTTAAAAGATCCCGCGATTTATTTCTTTCCATATTTTCCAGAGTAAGAATCCCAGGATGATCTACCAAATGCGATTGAGAATGGAGTTTTGAAACGATTGCTTGTGCCAATTTTTTATGGTGTTAGTAACACTATCAGGGCATCTATCAGTTCTTTTTCAAATGTTGGCAATGTTATTCCAAAGAGAGATGGCGAAGGGGCGAGGGTCCCATGAATTCTCTTTTGATGAGATTGTACCAGGTGAGGATGCATTTGTGAAGGACTAGCTAGAGGAAGGTGGTAACTTTTGGCCAAGATTTGATGTCCCAGATCTTGGGCCAGCATGGATCAGGAGCCTCAGTGGGAGTGTTGGAGAGCTGGTATGCTTCTTTGGTGGAAAGCATGCCTTTGGTTTTGTATCCTTAGTGAAGGATATCGAGGCTAGTTCTACGTCTGATGCAGCATTGTTGCAATTCCTCCCATATTCCTTCAGAGTAAAGAGGTTGTTATAGCGGGTGCCATGCATTACAAGCCAACCAAATTTTGAAGTCCTCATGTCCAGTCCATTTCCATAAATATTGGAATTTGTTGTGCAGAGGGATGGAGAGAGCATCATGTCTGTCCTATAAATTAAAGATGGTTTCCAGTGGGAGAAGTTGATTCCAAGAGTCAGTCCAGAAGTTTGCCAAATTATCATTGTGTATTTCCCAAAAGCAATTATGTTGGTCTTTGAGCGTTGGTCGCATTCCAGATGAGGGACCCTTTGATTTCCTCTGAAAACCTGATGAGTTGTTATGTGGGCTAGTGTGAACAATATTTTTTGTTCGATAGTTGTGCCCATTGGCTATTGTTTCTAGTGATCCAATGCCACTAGATTTTCGTGCTGAGGGTTGCATTGCTTTTTTTTGAATCCTGTAGCCTGAGTCCCCCATTAGATTTGGTGCCACAGGTAGTGTCCCACTTGATCAGAGCCCAATGATGAGATTTGTTTCCTCCATTATAGAGGAAAGTACGTTGAAGCGAGCGAATGGCTTTGAGGACCCATTTGGGGGTGGCAAGGACTGAGAAAAGGTAAAGAGGCATGGACTAGAGGATGGATTTGATGAGGACTAGGCGACTGGCGATGTTGAGGGAGCGCAGCGTCCAATGAGACAAACGAAGTTCCAGTTTGGTGATAAGGTCTCTCCATGAAGAGTGTTTGAGAGCTGATTCAATGAGTGGGGCGCCAAGATGCTTGGAGGGTAGGGTGGCAATTTTTAAGCCTAGGATATGAGAGATGTTTCTTTGAGAGGGGGTGGGAGTGTTGAAGAAAAAAATTTCATATTTTTCTTGATTTCTTTGTAGAGCCAATTGGGTTTGTCGAAAGCTTTAGAGAGATCCAATTTGAGAAGCATGCCCAGATGTTTGGTAGTTTTGAGGGAATGGATAGCTTCATGTGCTAAGATGATGCCATCCAGGATTTGCCTTCCTTTGACAGAGCTAGTTTGGTCAACAGAGATCAGGGAGGGTAGAAGGGGAATAAGGCAGTTGGCAATGATTTTGGTGATGATTTTGTAGAGCACGTTGCAGAGTGCAATAGGTTGGAACTTGCTGGGGGTGGAGGGTTTGTTTTCTTTGGGAATGAGGGTGGGAAAAGTGGCATTGAGAGCTGGCCAAATTTTTTGAGTAGAGAGGGATTCTTATACCAATCCCTAGACATCAAACTTGAGTAGGTTCAAGCAAGAGTGGAAGAATTTGACAGTGAACCCGTCGGGGCCACGGGCCTTATCTTCCTTCATTTGCATCACCGTGTTTTCCACTTCCTGAAACGTAGTTGGCCTCGTGAGCATGTGATTCTGCTCATCAGTTATCAGTTTTGGAATGTGAGTTGTGACATCATGGATGGCCTGAGCCCTATCTTGGTCATCCTCTGTGAGGATGTTCTCAAAGTAGGATACAAGCTCGGTTTCCATGTCCTAGTAGTTTTCAAGAGTGTGGCCTTCATTGTTTTTTAGATTGTTGATGCGATTGTGCATGCAGTGTTGGATAGTGGACATATGAAAGAAAGAGGTGTTGCACTTGCCTTCTCAAATCCATTTGATAAGGGCTTTCTGGTTCCATTAAATCTCCTACTGTTTGGTTCTTTCAACAATCTGTGTAGTGAGTTGATGTTCTCTAACATTGGAAGCTTCAGTGCGACCTGAGGAGATGATTTGTTGTTGTAAATGAGCCATCTCCTATTCTAGGAGCGCCTTGTTAGTGAAGATGTTCCCAAAGATAACTTTGTTCCACTGTTTAAGGTGTTGCTTGAGAAGTTTCAGCTTGCTATAGAAACGTTGCATGCTGGAAGTCCCATGTGACCTGAGTGTTCAACCACTAGCTAGTTATCATCTCATGAAAGTTAGGGTGAGTGAGCCAAAATTTCTCAAACCGGAAGGGTTTTCTTTTATACGCATCATTAATATTCCAATTAAAAGAAATTGGCCAGTGGTCAGAGCCCGCGGCTGGGAGGATGGAAGCTTGGACCTCATTATTTTTTAGCACTATGTGTTTTGTGATGAGGAAGTGATCAAGCCTGCAAGCAATCTGCGCAGCTCCTCCCCTGTGATTGTTCTAGGTGTGGATGCCATTGTTTGTTTAAATATTTATCATGTTGTTGCTTTCTATAAAGTCTTTGAAGTGTTTATCTTCCTCATATAGGTTTCATCTCCCCCCTTTTTTTCCCTGTAGGGAGGTGATGAGGTTAAAGTCTCCTCCGAAGATATCAAATTGATGAACCTGCTCCTGCATGATCCATTGCAGATTATTGAGAAAGTTAAGCTTTTGATCAGGCCTCTGTGGTCCATAGACATTGGTTATTCGGCCATGGATATTGGTTCCTATGAGGTGGAAGGAGGCTAATATGGTGTGCCGAGTGGAAAAGAAGTTATCGAGAGTGATCACTGCAGGGTTATATGAGAAGGAAATTCCCCTTGAGGCTCTTGCGGAATCAATGGCGGTGGACTGGCTGCCACTCTAGAGTCTAGACATAAGGGAGTTAATGCTGGAACTATTGGTTTTGGTTTATTCTATCATGAGGATAGTGGGTGTAACACCCCGATTTTGACCCCATTTGCATTAAATGTATATGATGTATATATATTGTAATTAATCGTGGGGTGGAGCTAAAGGAAAAATCCCCACCATTGATTTGGTTGTGTTATGTTTTGGAAATTGAAATCATTGCTAATGGTATATCATGATATCCGACACATTATAGTTTTGGTATCATGTAATTATGCATTTTAATTAAAATGAACCCCAACCAGCTATGTCAATGCAACCATGATGAAAAAGGAATGATTTTCCTAAGGATAGGGAGGGGAATTATTAAACTTTGGGCCAATGGGGAAAATCCAAGTGTCAGCTGTTAAATCCATTTAGTTGTCACCCACCCTTTTGAATTACTCACATTTCCCTTGTCTCAATTAGTCAACTACCACATTAAAACCTATGATGTTAGATGGGGCAGTTATTGCTGGGCAGTGGTGTGTGGCAGGACTATCAGTCCGTGTGGAGACGCACACTCCACCAGCAGACTCTTTCACCCTCACCTGGGCAGGGAATACACCATGACTCCATTCTTCCATTCTTGCCCAACCTCACGTAGAGAGTTGCTCTCTTCTCCTCATGCACAAGTTGGGATTGTTTCCTCACACAGAGAGCTAGGGGAGCCATTTTCTGGCATTCATGATTTTTCCTATGAATGAACCATTCACGTTCTGGGCTGTGTGTGTGTATTTTTCATACCGACTTTGTGGTTCTGTGTATATGCCCCCCTGCCTAGGTTGAGAGTCGAATCTCCTCTTCCGATTTCGGGCTGTGTATTTCCCATTTCTTTAGGGATGATATTGGGCCTGTTGTTTCCCCACGATATTTGGTTTGCTATGGGTTATTATTGAGTTGTTTTGGCCATGATAGGGCCAAGAATGACTCAGGAATCGGATTTCTTAGTCAGGGTTGCGTATTACCCAAATTGTCACCTCGGTTGTTTTGTGGTGTTTGATTTTCTTCCCCAGAACTGTGAATCTCTTGTTTTGCTGTGTGTATGCAGTGGTTGGTCTTTGGACTATGTTGCGGTGGGAATGAAGGCTTGGTATGCTTGATAACCCTGGTGTGTTTGGGAGCCACATAGACATAGCTAGAGGGATGGCTTTCTTCTGCATAACCCCTGAATAACACTGGAAGGGAAGTCAGGGCCTGAGGGACTATGTAGCAGAGAAGGGACTGATTTCCTTGTGTTGGGTGTGTGTGGGTGTCCTAGAAGTTAGGCTAGTTCTGGTGTAGGTGTCCTTAGCTCTTCAATGATCTCACCAACTCAGCATTTAGCTTTTCCCAGCTCCCTGATGGCTTGATAAACCAACTGTGTTGACTTGGATGATTTGTGTATTTTGGCTATGTGTGAGCCTGCTTAGTTCCTTATTCCTTAGGGAATCATGCCCAGCTTGGGGGTGGAAGTGTTGCTGAGAGACTAAGGAGCACACTAGCCTATGTTTGGGTGGAACGTTGCAGCGATGTAGCTGGTTGCAGGATGAATTCTTCATAAGATAAGTATTCTTGACTATCTCATCTTTGCAAATTGTATTTTGTTGTTTAATGATAATGATGAACATGCTAAATGCTTGAATGTATGGTTTTGCTTCCGCTACATGGTAACCATGTATGCATCTTTTACTTCAAAGCATTTCAGTTAGTTTTTATGTGTGTATGTTCATGGGGCTAGTTGCTCAGATAGATACTGGTATGGTAGCGTCCTCTTCGCTGGTCGAAGGGTCGGGGACGTTACAGTGTGGTATTAGAGCTCATGTTGCAGCAAGGGCCTCAATCAGACATGAAGAAGCAGTGACAGAGGTAGGTTTCCCTCTGCCTAGAAGAAGAAATGAGAAATTAGAGAAATGACAGGAAAATTTAAAAAAAAAATTCTAAGCGTAAAAATTATCGGACGGCTTAGGCTGAAGCCCATCCGATACATCGAAGGACTAAGCCAAAAGCTCATCCGATACACCGAATCACCTAAGCGGAAGTCCACCCAACAAGAAATGGTGGAAATAAAATTTCAAAAATTTGTCCAACGTTTGAAATTGGTCGATGGTCTTGGCTGAGGGGAGTCGAGGGTCTCGGCTGAGAGGAGCCGAAGGTCTCGGCTGGGTTGAGCTGAGACACAGCCAACAAGGAATCTAGGAGAAAATTTTTGAATTTTTTTTTGATGTATCAAAATTGTCGGAAAGCATTAACTGAATTCAGTTGATACGTCATCTCAGCTACCCGAAAGGACTTCTGATGACGCTGGAGGAGAAAATGTGAAGGGAGCCGACATAGCGGAGAAGGAAAACACAGAAGGAAAAATTTTGAAAATTTTTTGAAGGGTCAAATTCATCGAAAGTTGTTCATTGAAGCGGAGCCGAGGTGTCGGTAAGGCTCGCCTGAAGGAAGCCAAAGCGTCGGAAAATGACAGATGATCGAACATCCGATGTGGCGGTGGAAGAAAGAAGAATTTTTTTTTCGAAAATTTGTCTAAGTACATGAACCGTCAAAAAAATTTAGAGGATCGGTCAGCCGATGTGTCGGAAGCTAGAGGAAGATCGGTCCAAAACATCGGAAAAATTTAGAGGATCGGTCAGCCGATGTGTTGAAAGTTAGAGGAAGATCGGTCTGAAATGTCAGAAAAAATTAGAGGATTAGTCAGCTGATGTGTTGGAAGCTAGAGGAGGATCGGTCCGAAACATCGAAAAAATTTAGAGGATTGGACATCCAATGTGCGTCAAAAGACAGATGAAGATCAGTTCACCGAGGTATTGAAAGCATAGTCAACTAGTGATCTGATGCATCAGATGGCTAGTTGGGAAGAGATCCGATATGACAAAAAAAAATTGAGTTTTCAGTGGGATTTCTCAACGGATTTCAGCAGTTTTTTAGTGGGATTTTCAATAGTTTTTCAATGCATTTTCAGGGCCAAAAAGAGGAAAATGACAGCGATCTTATGCGCTAGATTGAGCAAAAATCAATATTTACAAAAAAAAAATGAGGGTGCTACCCTCGACCCGCCCTACAGTGGGGGAAAGCCCCGTTGACCACTGTCGTCCCCCTCAGATAGTCATTCTTTGAAGAAGAAAATTATGTGTTTGGGAAAAATTGTAATTGTATGATTTTTCCAAGAGAAGGTAAGTAATTCTCATTTGTAAATGTTATGCAGCTAACAGTTGTGTTACTAACACATTTGCAGAATCATAGTCACCTTCAAGGGTAGTATTCTAGGTAGTGCGGGTTGGTAAAGTAAGTTGTGGTTCAACCATGAGAACCCATGACGGATATGATGCTCAAGATTCCTACGAGCATGTGCGATATGCCATGGGAGAAAATGTTTGAGTCGAAAATGATGACATAGAGTCTAATGGAAGGAGATTCCAAGAGACACCGCCAGATATTGTAGCCACCATGAAAAGCTTGATTAAAGCTCAGGAAGAGCAGCATCAATTGAATCCTGCTATGTTGCAGAGTTTGAAAGATTTGCAAAGAAAGATAGACTCTGGACAGGGTACAGTAAAACCAAAAGGTAGTAAGAGCGGTACTAGGAGAAGAAGAAGGACTTCTAGTAGATCATCTGACTCTGAAGAATCCAGCGGGGATTCAAGCTCTTCTTCTCGTAAGGGAAAGAGAAAGAGGCACCATAGGGATCGCTCTTGGGATGAGTTTAAGAAGGATAAACCTCCTACATTTGACAGTGAGGTAAATACTGGACAAGAGGCTGAAGCTTGGATTCTTGGGATAAAGAAGTACTTCCAAGTTCAAGATTATTCAGGAAACATGAAGGCAAGAGTTGCCATATTCAATCTGAATGGAAGAGCATCCCTTTGGTGGGAACACTTTAATAAAGTAAAGAGGATCAGTGAAAGGAGACTTAAGTGGAAACAGTTCAAGAAGTATTTCAAGAAGAAATACCTCTCTGACGGGTATTATGATGGCAAGATTAAGGAGTTCCATGAGCTAAGATTGGGACAGCAGACCATGGAAGAGTATGCAAATAAGTTCTTGGAATTGTTTAGGTATGTCAAGTACATCAAAGATGAAAAAGTGAACGTCCAACATTTTCTGAGTGGATTGCCTCAGTCTTACAAAGACAAAATTGAGTTTTATGAACTTAGAACTCTTGAAGAAGCAATAAGGAAGGATAAGTATTGCTATGAGCAAAGCAAAGGTAAACCTTATTACCATAAGGCATGGAAGGACAAGAAGAATGAGAAGTTTGACCCAAGAAAGAAAGGTTTCAAACCTTCTAACTTTAGGAATCAGTAGAAGCAACCATCCCAAGCTGTGAGTAAGCCAGTTGGAGTGATAAAAGAAAAGCCTAAATATCCACAACAGAATAGAGGACCACTCCAATGTTGGAAATGTGGAGGACCCCACTTGCACAGAAGTTGTCCACTTAAGAATGAGAGTGCAAGGCTAGCTTACAACATTCAAGAAGTAGAAATAGTGGGTCAAGTAGCAAGGGAAGTCCCTAGGATTTATGCAGCACTGGAGGACCACCAGGCAGATCACCAGTCAACTGTGGTTGAAGTTGCAGGTAAGATTGTTGAGCAATCTGTTTGTATTTTGATTGACCCTAGTTCTACTCACAGTTACATTACTCCTAGAGTAGTGGAGATTTGTGCTTTTAAGGAACTAAAACATAGAAAATATTGGTTAGTTCAGCTAGCCACTAGAACTAAGAGAAAGGTTAGTGAAGTGGTAGAGAAATTTCCATTGGTCATGAATGGATTGGTTACTTGTGTATATCTAAATAGTCTACCACTTGGTTCCTACAATGTTCTCATTGGAATGGATTGGTTAGAAGTTCACAGGGTAAATCTTGACTGTTACAATAAGACTTTCGAATGCATGGATGAAGAAGGGAACCCAGTAGTGGTAAAAGGTATTCCAAAAGAGATTTCAGTAAGGTAGGTTTCAACAATGCAGTTGAAGAAGTTTTGTAGGAAAAGTTTCCAGTTGTATGCAACTCATACTTTGGAGGCAACAGAGGATGAAAATCCTAGGTTGGAAGACTATCAGGTGTTACAGGAATTCAAGGATGTGTTTCCTTATGAGATTCCAGGGCTTCCTCCAAAGAGGGACATTGATTTCACAATTGAACTTGTGCCAGGAGAAGCACCTGTGTCCAAGACACCCTACAGAATGAGTACACCAGAGATGCTAGAGTTGAAGATGCAACTGCAAGAGTTTTTGGAAAATAAGTATATCAAGGCGATTGTGTCTCCTTGGGGAGCACTAGTTCTGTTTGTAAAGAAGAAAGACGGTACACTTAGGTAGTGTATTGACTACATACAATTGAACAAGGTCACTGTGAAGAACAAATATCCTTTTCCTAGGATCGATGACCTCTTTGATCAAATGAGAGGAGCAAAGGTATTTTCCAAGATTGACTTGAGGTCTGGTTACCATCAGGTGAGAATCAAGGATGAAGACATTCATAAGACAGCCTTCAGAACAAGGTATGGACACTATGAGTTTGTAGTGGTACCATTTGGTCTCACAAATGCTCCCGCTACATTTATGTGCCTTATGAACAGTGTCTTCAGCAGGTATTTGGACAAGTTTGTTCTTGTTTTCCTTGAGGACATTGTTATTTATTCTAAGAATGAGGAAGAGCATGAAAATAATTTGAGATTGACATTGCAATTGCTCAAGGAGCATCAGCTGTATGCAAAGCTGAGCAAGTGTGACTTCTATAGAGATAGAATTCAATATTTGGGTCACATTATCTCAAAAGAGGGTATATCTGTGGACCCTAAAAGATTGAGGCAATTATGAATTGGTCTACTCCAAGAAATGTGACAGATGTAAGATCTTTTATGGGACTTGCAGGATACTACCGAAGATACATTAAAGGATTCTCCAAAGTTGCACATGCCATCAATTCTTTGCAAAAGAAGGGGATAAAGTTTGAATGGACATCGAGGTGTGAAGAAAGCTTCCAGAAATCGAAAAGTATTCTCACCAATGCACCAGTATTGAAAGTTGCAGACCCATAGAAAGATTTTGTGGTGTGTACCGATGCATGCGGACAAGGGCTTGGAGGAGTCCTTATGCAAGACATCCACGTGATATGTTACGAGTCAAGAAAGCTGAAGGAGCATGAGAAAAACTATTCCACTCATGATATAGAGCTTGCAGCCATAGTACATGCCTTCAAGATGTGGAGGCAGTACTTGATGGGTAGAAGATTTGAGCTAAGGATAGACCATTGTGGTCTGAAATATCTATTTGATCAGCCTACTCTGAATGCTAGGCAAGCAAGATGGCTGGAGTTTTTATGTGATTTTGATTTTGAAATCAAGCACATAAAGGGAAAAGAGAATAAGGTAGCTGATGCACTCAGCAGGAAGGTGCAAGAAATGCATGTGGCATCTCTTAGTATTTACCAATCAGATTTGAGGAAACAGATTGTTAATCGTACTGCTGGAGATGAATTGTATGAGCTTGTAAAAGACAAATTGCAGCAGCAAAGTGTCGAGAAGAGGTATGAGGGATATAAATTGGAAGAAGATGGACTTATTACTTATAAAGGCATAATTTATATTCCAAATGTAGCAGAGTTAAGGAGAGTTGTTATGGATGAAATTCATCAAGCTCCGTATTCTGGTCACCCAAGATACCAGAAGACAATTGCTACCGTTAGAAAATAGTACTTTTGGCTAGGAATGAAAAAGGACATGGATGAATATGTTTCAAGATGCATGAAATGTTAGCAGGTAAAGGTTGAGCATCAACACCTAGCTAGTTTGTTGTAGCCTTTTCCAGTCCCAGAATGGAAATGGGAAGTTATTTCCATGGATTTCATTACGAGATTGCCAATGACTTGGAGAAAACATGATTCCATCATGGTTGTGGTAGACAAGTTGACAAAGGCGGCACATTTTATACTAGTGAAGTCTACACATGCGACTGATGACATTGCAAAGATATTCATGAAGGAGATTTTCAAATTGCATGGATTGGCTAAGGAAATAGTCTCTGACAGAGATGTCAAGTTCACTTCCAATTTTTGGAAGGGGTTGTTTGTAGATTTGGGTACGAAGCTAAACTTCAGCACTGCATACCATCCTCAAACAGATGGGCAGACAAAGAGAGTTAATCAGGTGCTTGAAGATATGCTTCATATGTACATGATGGACAAACCCACCAAGTGGGAAGATTACTTACACTTGGTAGAGTTTTCTTATAACAATGGACAACAGGCATCCTTGGGGATGAGTTCATGTGAAGCTTTGTATGGAAGAAGGTGTAGGACACTAGTGAATTGGGATAATCCAGTGAACAGGGTTGTGCTTGGTCCAAAATTGCTCAAGCAAATGGAGCAGGAGGTTGTAAAGATCAGGCAGAATCTAAAAGCAGCTTAGGACAGACAGAAAAGCTATGCAGATAAGCATAGGGTGAATAGGGAGTTCAGTGTTGGGGATCGTGTTTACCTCAGAGTGAGGGTAAAGAAGAGTTCCTTGAATCTTGGAAGTTGTTCCACACTGTCACCAAGATATTGTGGGCCATTTGAAGTGCTTGAAAGAATAGGGCTAGGTTCATATAGACTTGCATTGCTTGCTAGCACTAGAGCTCATAATGTTTTTCATGTTGCTTTGCTTAAGAAATATGTACATGATCCTAACCATGTGATAAATTGGGATGATTCAAGTGGAACCTGAGGGAGAGTTTCCAAATCGAGCCAATGCACATCTTCGATAGGAAGGTCACAATGCTCCAGAATCGAG
Organism: Pseudotsuga menziesii; assembly: GCA_001517045.1. NCBI lineage: Eukaryota > Viridiplantae > Streptophyta > Pinopsida > Pinales > Pinaceae > Pseudotsuga > Pseudotsuga menziesii. The sequence continues at coordinate 90,112 of LPNX010325587.1, read as the reverse complement.
CCATAAGGTAGGTAAAGGTGCAATGGGAGCACTATGGGATTGAAGAGGCTACGTGGGAGCTAGAGGATTCCATGCGATTAGCACATCCATTTTTGTTCAATTCTATGGAACAATGAGGCGGTACCAGTGTAGCATTTTGTTCAATTTTGTAAAGCACTGAGGACAGTGCTATTGAAGGGGGAGGGGGATGTAACACCCCGGTTTTGACCCAGTTTGCAGTAAATGTATATGATGTATATATATTGTAATTAATCGTGGTGTGGAGCTAAAGGCAAAATCCCCACCATTGATTTGGTTGTGTTATGTTTCGGCGATTGAAATCGTTGCTGATGGTATATCGTGATATCCGACACATTATAGTTTTGGCATCATGTAATTATGCATTTTATTTAAAATGAACCCCAACCAGCTATGTCAATGCAACCATGATGAAAAGGGCATGATTTTCCTAAGGATAGGGAGGGGAATTATTAAACTTTGGGCCAATGGGGAAAAGCCAAGTGTCAGATGTTAAACCCATTTAGTTGTCACCCACCCTTTTGACTTACTCACCTTTCCCTTGTCTCAATCAGTCAACTACCACATTAATACCTCTGATGTTAGTTGGGGTAGTTATTGCTAGACAGTGGTGTGTGGCAGGGCTGTCAGTCCTTTCCCACATGCACACTCAACCAGCAGACTCTTTCACCCTCATGTGGGCAGTGAAAACACCACAACTCCATTCTTCCATTATTGCACATCCTCACACAGAGAGTTGTTCTCTTCTCCTCACGCACATGTTGGGATTGTTTCCTCATGCAGAGAGCTGGGGGAGCCATTTTATGACATTCACGATTTTTCCTATGAATGAACCATTCATGTTCTGGGATGTGTGTGTGTATTTTTCATACTGACTTTGTGGTTTTGTGTATATGTTCCCCTACCCAGGCTGAGAGTCGGATCTCCTCTTCCAATTTTGGGCTGTGTATTTCCCGTTTCTTCAGGGGTGAGATCGGGGTTGTTGTTTCCCCATGATTTTTCATTTTTTGTGGGTTATTATTGAGTTGTTTTGGCCAATGTAGGGCCAAGAATGACTCAGGAATCGGATTTCCTGGTCAGGGTTGCGTATTACCCAAATTGTCACCTCGGTTATTTTGTGGTGTTTTATTTTCTTCCCCAGAACTGTGAATCTCTTATTTTGTTGTGTGTATGTAGTGGTTGGTATTTGGACTGTGTTGGGGTGGGAATGAAGGCCTGGTATTCTTGATAAACCTGGTGTGTTTGGGAGCCACATAGACAAAGCTAGAGGGATGGCTTTCTTCTCGAAAACCCCTGAATAGCACTGGAAGGGAAGTCAGGGCCTGAGGGACTGTGTAGTAGATAAGGGACCGATTTCCTTGTGTTGGGTGTGTGTGTGTGTCCTAGAAGTTAGGCTATTTCTTGTGTAGGTGTCCTTATCTCTTCAATGAGCTCACTAACTTAGCATTTAGCTTTTCCCATCTCCCTGATGGCCTGATAAACCCAACTATGTTGGCTTGGATGATTTGTGTATTTTGGCTATGTGTGAGCCTGCTTAGTTCCTTATTCCTTGGGGAATCATGCCCAGATCGGGGGTGGAATTGTTGCTAATATATTATGTAGCACACTGGCCTATGCTTGGGTGGAACTTTGCAGTGATGTAGTTGGTTGTAGGATGAATTATTCATAAGATAAGTATTCTTGGCTATCTCATCTCTACAAATTGTATTTTGTTGTTTAATGACAATGATGAACATGCTAAATGCTTGAATGTATGGTTTTACTTTTGCTGTATGGTAACCATGTATGCATCTTTTAGTTCAAAGCATTTCAATTAGTTTTTATGCATGTATGTTCATGGGGCTAGTTTCCTAGATAGATATTGGTATGGTAGCGTCCTCTTCGCCGGTTGGAGGGTCGGGGACATTACAGTGGGGTTTTCTTGCTGTATATTTTTCTTTGTCATTCTGTTCTTGCTTACACCATTGATGCCTCTAATATTCCAAGATGTAATCTTCATTGGTTACCTGGTTGGTTGAGAGGGAAGAATTTAGTAAGCTTGGAATATTTCCCTAAATCAACCAGAAAAGAACTTAGATTGATTATTCTTTGGAGGGTAGTTTTCCATCCTCTTTTTTTCTTTCCTTGTTACCCTTCTTGTAGTCTTTGGGGTTGGTAGCTATGATGCCTAGTTTATTATTGGCCTTCACATTATGCAGAATATCGGTGAGCATCTCAATCTGTTTAGGGGATATATTTTGAAGATCATTATTATTACAAGCATTTTCCATGCTTACCAGGTCCAGCTCTCCTATTTCAATGTCTCCCATTTCTTTGTCCATGAGCACATCTGCCTCCTAAGATTACGAGAGGGGTGTATCGGTCTGAGCTTTTTCCTTATTTGGTAGGTCGATTTTTTATTAGATATTTTGTCCCAGTTGTTGTGGTCATCCTGGGAGTTGTTCTAGTGGGTTTTATTACAGGATTTTGAAAGATACGGGTCTTCTTGCACTGGATCCTCTATGAGGGAATCCAGGACTCCAAAGTTGTTTCTAGTGGTCAGGTTGGAGGATTTACTGATTGTTTGTTTTTTTCATCCTTGTCTGCATTTTCTAGTTACTTTCTTGAATCCCTCCTCATCAGTATTGGGGGTCTAATCTGTGTTGATTTTGTTCTTAGGGCAGTACCGGTATAGATGCATGTGTTCATGACATTTTCAGCATTTAAAATGGATATGTTCGTAGTCTAGCGACTGGACCCATTTAGCATCCTCATGCGCTAGGATAATGGATTTTGGTAGGGTTTTAGCTATATGCATGTAAACAAAAATACGAGCATCTGAGGTGTAGCTTTGCTGTCAAGTTAGGTCAGCCACTTTGACGAAGTCCCCTAGTGCATTTCTAATGTCCTTTAGGGTTTCCTCGTCCGAGTAGTCTTGGGGGAGAGAGTATAGCCTGACCCAGACTGGGGCCCAAGCAAATTTTTACGTGTCAGGGTTGAAGCGCTACACCTAGTTGCGAAGAAAGAGCCCTACAAAGTTGAAGAAGTATGGACCCCCTTACAAGACTCGATCTCTGTCCTCGAGTAGGGTAAAAATGATGGTGAAAAATCCTTTTGACCCAAGATGAATGTCGAAGTGGGATTTGTGTTTCCACTTGGCTGATATCCAATGGAGCAGATCTTTCTCAGTAGGCCAAATTCCCATGAATTTTCCAATGAGTTCATAGGTCCTCATGTGCTTTATGCATGCATTGATTATGGAGGAAGGTAGGTTTATTCTTGGTTTTTTAGTAGATAACCCAATGCATGTGTGTGTGTAGGCTTTGGCATCTTCTTGAGTCTGCAGCACGGTTTTTTCAGCAGGTTCAACCTTGTCAGTGTGCAGGGAATCATCAAAGGGCTATTTGTCCATAGTAGGGGATGCAGCGGGAGCACTGGAGGTGCCAGCAGTGAGCTACTGGGGGGGAGTGCTCGATTCCCTCCCCGAGACTATCACCATGGAGGTGCAAGAGAGAAGAGAGGGGCGCTAAGGTGTAGGCAAATCAGAACGGAGGGCGGCGGCTTGAGCGAAAACCAGAGCGTGACCTAGCCATCATCTCATTTCTAGTGTTATAATTATAATTAACAAAAATTTTAAAGAAATAAGAATCTCATTTGGAATTTAAATTGAAGATTAATAATTTTTTGTTTAATACTAAGACTAATTTGTATAAAAAATCTTAAAACCAAATTAAAACCATAACTAAATTAAATAATTAAATTTTAATTAAAATCATCCTGAGTATTACTTTTAACATTATTCTCTTCTTAATATTAAAAATTAAAATTCAATAGTTTAATAATGTAATAATTTAATAAATTAAATAATTAAAAATTAAAACTAAAAATTGAATTTAAAAAAACTTAATTAACATAAATAAAAAATAAAACTATATTAGAATTATAACTATAGTTTAATTAAAGTTAAAACCATAATATTTTATTTGAAACTAAATTTAAAATCATAATTAAATTGATACTTGATCAAACTTGTAGTTAATAAAAAAATTAATTAACATTATAATTTTTTTTTAACACTTATATAAAAAATATAAAAATTGAAAATAAATAAATAACATTAATAATTTAAAAAAAAAATTCTTGACCTAATTATTTGATTTTTTCACCAATTAAAACCTAGTTTCCCACACTAGCTGACCCTATCCCTTCCTTTCATCTCCACGTCTCTAGTATTTATATCTTAGTTCTATTTCTCTCCACATTTGACATCACATCCTGATGATGAATCATGATCTGGATTCGAAACGTCGACCTAGTCAACTGATTACTGTGGTTTCTCCGACAGCATCCGAAACTAACCGCCACAGAAATTTGGCAGCATAGATGGAAGAGTTGGTTGATGAATGAGAATTTATATCGTAGTAAATTCATAGATTGTATCATAGTCACTTATGGAGCGGATTGCATTCAGAGGTAAATTCTTTTAACAAAGAGATGGCAGAATAATCCTGCATTAATTCCCTATTCGAATGTAATGGACCCCCCTTTTTCTTCCGAACCAATTGTTTATTCAAAAATTTAAACGTTATTAATATAACGAAAATAGAGTATAAATAAATATAAAGAAAAGACAATTATTTTTGTTTTTCGTAGACATTTACCTTTATGTGTCCTCTTGCATGAATCCCTCCTAACATGCAGTTCATGTGGCATCCATCCACGAGCACCTTTGGGAAGTAAGGATACACTAAAAGAGACAACCCACCTCTCACATTCAATTTTTCCACCCTTTTTTTTCATTGATTGTTTGGAGTGGTGGTTTCTCAATGGCCTCTGCTCACTCCCCAACCTGAGTAGCCCTGGGGAGTGATGGATACATAGCCAATAGCCCACCCTTTTTCCCTTCTCTCTGTGCAAGCAGGTCATTAGTGTAAGAGGGGTGAAGCATGGAACATCAGTATCTTCTGGAGGGTTTCGGCTTATGAACGTGGCCTGCATGGTTTGCATTTGATGGTTATTTTATGCTTCCCATGCACTCTTCCTCCATGTTGTAGTGCTCCTTCTCTTTTCATCTTAAGACGCGTAGTGCACAAAATTTGAATGACGAGCTCTTCCTCGGAAGTGGAAGTGGAAGAAGAAACTCCTCCTCCTCCCCTAGTGGAAGTGGAAGAAGAAATCCATAACATTTGGCAGTCCCTGGGCTAGGCGTCTGTGATATTAAAAGGAAGAAATCCATAACATTTGGAAGTCCCTAAGCTTGGCATCTGTTATATTGAAAGAAGAAATCCATAACATTTGGAAGTCCCTAGGCTAGGTGTATGTGATAGAATAAATCCATAACATTTGGCAGTCCCTGGTCTAGGCGTCTGTGATTCAATATCAGTTCGATTTCGAAGTTTAGAATGTGTTGGTTTTACGTTAATCAACTAAAAAAATCATGCAAATTGTACCCATCGAGTCTATATTCCTAATTGGTAGGCTATTCCATCATTTTGCATATCTTAGCACGCCATGAATATGATTTCTATGAGGTTATTTGCAGTTTTCTCATCAATTTTGTGTAGTTAAAAATATTCATAAATATGATAAACCAATGGCAAAAGCAATGGGGACCTAGGGCCCCATGTCGGGGCAGCGCACAGATTTATAGTTCACTAGCAAGCTATATTTAAAAGCATAATATAGAAAGATGTTAGAAATGTTTCTTCTGTTCTCATCTTGCTTTCAATCATACCAAAACAATAACAGTATGCAGCCCAGAAAGGAAATACGGGTTGCTTCATTATTGTTGTTGTTGTTCAGTTGGTTGAACCAATTAATAATAATTCCCACTTCGGCTCCTTACGCCAATGATGGATGGAAGTACGCCTTTGCGACCTTTTACGGTGATTCTGACGTGCTTGACACCATGGGTAACACTACTACTACTAATGAAAACCACACAAAATGACTCTACAAGCATCTGACATTTGTATTTTTCTTTTTTTGAACTTAGGGATTTTCTTTTATGTATCTTGTAGCAGGTGCATGTGGATTTGGAGATTTGTAGAGGAAGGATTATGGCGTCAACACATCGACTCTCAGCAGTGTTCTTTTTAATTGAGGTCAGACATGTAGGGCTTGTTTTGAAATGAGATGTGTGGAGAATCCTCTTTATTTCCATGGAACTTCAATCATTATGATAGCGATGAATTTATTCCCTTTGAACTATGGCCTGCCTGGGGACGATGGTAGTTGGTGCAATCCCCCTCACCAATAAGCAAAAACAAAAGGACGCGCAGAACAAAACTAATAACGATAAAAAAACACATGTCCATTCATCATTCTCCAAGTTGACAAGACAACTGTCGAAACACTATTGTACAGAGAGACGAGGAATCTTTTGAGACTGCGTCTCCATAGGGAAAATGCCTTCGGCATAACAAGACTACTATATATAGTTGGAAGCAACAGCTCATGCCTATGAAGCCCGTCCGAGATAGATATTCAGAACCGAATAGATGATGAGTTGAGTGAGTTCACTTGGTTTAATGAGGACACCTGTACCAGTGGGCAAAGGTTGACAACACCAAGTAGCAAGAGTGAAATAGAATCTTCAGTTAGCATAGTTTCCATAGCATGACGGTTATATTTTTTTGTGAAATCAAAGAGGGTATGAACAAAAAAAAATTGCAATGTAACATATTCATGTGATGGAATGACAACAAATAAAATGCATATATGACAACAAGTTTTTTTTCGCATGAAGATATTTCATGATTCTAGTTATTGTTATTCATTATCAATTTATCAATTCACCTTTCTACATTCTAATTTCCAATGCGGAAATCGGAAAGCGGAAAGCAAAAAGGTAAATTGATAATCAATTTATCAATTTACCTTTATCCATTCTGCTTTCCAATTCCAAAAGCGGAAAGTAGAAAGATAAACTGATAATCAATTTATCAATTTACCTTTCTGCATTTCGCTTTGTGGAAACTCTATCTTGGGGAAAGTTGAAACTGTTCGTTTAAGAAAAATAAGGGTAATATATTTAAACTAAATTCCGTAATTCGGAATGCAGAAGTTGGAAAGCACCGAAACTTATATTCAAAAATGTAAATTCCAATTTCCATATTCTCCAAAGTGGAAAGCGGAAACCGGCAATATAAATTAAAAATTTGGAATTTATATTGACGCAAGTTGGAAATCGGGAATACATTGCCCTTGTTCCTTACTGCGGAAATCAGAATACGGAAGCACTACCCAAGTTCTATTTACATAAACAACTTCTTCACCTTTTCTATGTTGGAAAGCGGAAACGTAAATCGATAATCAATTGATCAATCTACCTTTCCTCTTTCGGAAATCCAAAAATCCTAATACGTATATATACCAAATATCAAATACCAAAATCCAAAGGATATATGCCCAAGGTAGAGGTTCTGAATTCCAAAAAGGTAAATTGATTATCAATTTTCCTTTTCGCTTTCCGCTTTCCAATGCAAAAAGAGGAAAGTAGAAAGGTAAATTGATAAATTGATTATCAATTTACCTTTCCACTTTGGAAAGTTGAATACTGTTGTATAATTCTAATGTTTCAATGGTGAAATGTTGGATTTCAACAAAATTGCAGAAAAATATAGCCCACGAAATTGATTTTTTCTAATAACTTAGTACGTAAGTAAATAATTAAACATGTGCTAAATTCTGAATAAAAAATGTTTTAGAATAAATCTATGTACATAACTTTCCCTATATTCAAGTAAAAACATATCAAAATTTTTCATGGCGGGAAAAAGACACTTTAGGGAATAAAACCATCTATTTTGGACCTCCAGTTTCCGCAGGGAGAAATTCAGAAATTGGAATTGTCTTTCATAGAATTTTTATCTTATTTCTCAAGTTCTGTTTTCATTCCATAGACAGTAGGCAGAATTCAAGAATACATTTCCCTTATTAGTTGAAAAAAACTGAATGCCTCGTTTCGCACTGCGGAATTTCTTTTTCATTCATTTTTCTTTGGAAAAATTACCTCTGGTATTCTGCAGATAGAGGCTTTAGAGAAAAGGTATTACACATGACGGAAAGTGGAAGTTGGAAACCACGAAAACTTATATTCGAAAATTTAAATTCCAATTTCCACAATCTCCAAAGTGGAAAGTGGAAATCAGCAAGATAAACTAAAAATTCAGAACTCACATTGACGAAATTCGAAAATCGGGAATACATGTCCCCCATTCCTTACTGCAGAAAAAAGAATGCAGAACTGCTATCTAAGTTCTATTTACATAAACAACTTCTTCAACTTTCCTAGCTTGAAAAGTAGACGGCGGAAAGCGGAACGCGGAAAGCAGAAGCGACCATTGATATAGTAGGCTTGTAGGTTTTACACTGAATTCCTTACCTAAAAAAACTCCATCATAAAATCAGATACCTATAATTTTATTGATATAGCATGAAAAATTCTGATTTCCGCATTCCGAAAAAATAACTACCACATACTTTTTCAATTTCTGCATTACGCACGGCAGAAAACAGAAGTCAGAAAAGTACGGAAACTTATATTGGAAAATGTAAATGTCGATTTTTGCATTCTCCAAAATGGAAAGCAGAAATCGGAAAGATAAACTAAAAATATGGAATTCCCATTGACAGAAGTAAAAAATCAGGCAAACCGGAAGCAACCTGTTATAGTAGCCTTGCAGGTTTTACGCTGAACTCCTTCCCTAAAACAACCCTATCATAAAATACGATACCTATCATTTTATTGACATAGCATGAGTATTACACCATTATGAAGCCACATAACCAATACAAGTCAGTAATTTTTCAACACATGAGCAATAACAGTCAAAACAAAGAAAAGGTGTGTGACTATCTCAAAACTAGACTAAATGAATATTCAAAACATTTAGGCAGACTAAAGGAATACCTACAAATTTAAGAAGGTACGAAAACTTTTGTTGGAAACTCTCTAGTGTAAATGAAGCGAAGCAAAATCAATATGTGCGAAGCAACTAGTAAAAAATAGTGGTTACCTGAAGGTCTATTTATATGTGCAAAGCAAAGGTGGTGCAACAACAAATGCGGTAAATGCAGTATTGTAACAAGATTTTCAAGATCACCATAAGGTGAGAAAAAATGAAGGTATTGGCCCATGTCTTAATCATATGACAAGCTTTCTTGCATTAATTGAGCAATAATTAATTGATGAAACATAAATTCCAGTGGATGAAGGGACATGGGAAAAGTGTATTCAATTGAGTGAAGCACCAGTGAAACGAAACCTCGACCAAAATGACCCCACAAATTGTGAGCCTAATCCCAGAAAACTCATCTAGAATATCTTAGGTTAAAGCCACAAAAGCTGCTAGACAGAAACTTTCGCAAAATCGTCGGTGTAAATTATTGGCAAGGACTCTGCCAAATAGAGAGAAATGAACTGCAGGGAAGGACAGTAAAATCCCATATTGTTTAGGACAACAGATAGAAGTGTAGTGAACATACACATGTCACCTGTCAGGAAAAACACTAAACACCAACTACAAAGAACGATATGCAATTGGTAATCAATCCATCAATCCATTCACTTGCAGCACCAATTGTAACATAGAGGACACCTGCAGTCTGCGGGATAGAAGTTCCTAAATCAAGACTGCAGAATCGAAGACCCAACTAAACTGGAGTAAAAAAACAAAAAAAAATCCATCATGCCATTTGATCAGCATGGAAATAATTTCCTTTGAAATCGAGACACAACAGTTGTCCAGGCTCCATTCGTTAATCTGTGATGACACCTGTCGATTTGTTAATGGCCAGGGAGACAAGGAATCTTCTAAGACTATGTCTCCATAGGGAAAATGCCTTTGGCATAATAAATATTGTGAAATATATAAAATAAATATTGTGAATTACCTTTTGGAGGGAATTGCTATCTATAATAGATTATTATGCCATTGGTCCAGCCGCACAAAGAAGAATTTTTTTTTTTTTTTAGCATTTCAATCGATGGAAGCATCATATATCCCAAGGTGAGGCTTTATTCCTTTTAATAGATACTTAATTAAGAGTTTCTATCTTCAGCATTCGGCGCGGTCTAGTCTAGCTATAAAAGTATGATCATAATGTTACGACATGTTTACAATAAGTGCTCTCAAATGGAATTTTCATGCGTTAGATATTAGGTTGACGCAACCAAGCAGGTGGCAGCCCCGGTCAATTGAGGAAATTCAGTAACTAGGATTTTGTAATTGGGCTCTATCCTTTATAAAGAGGATAGCATAGAAGATTAATGGGGTTGGACAATTTAGGAATAGTACTCCTGTTTCATGATGTTTTTCACTTAACATAGGTTTACCAATTTGATGCAGTTAATAAAAGAGAGCTTATTTATTGTTTGTTTGCTTGTAACCAGTTTGGTCAAAGAATTGTAGAAACTATTTTTTGACAGTTTTCTTTTGCTGCTTCATGCCTTACATCAATTAACAAGATAAAGAATAAGTTGATAATAATAAAGCATGCTTCTCGCATTAACGATTAACTAATAATAGAGCATGCTCCCATTTCGCAAGCACATTATCACCCTCTAGGGAATATGCTAGGTAATGATTAACTAATAATAGAGATAACTAAAGCTTTACATTTTGCAGAAATCGATTTAGGCTTAGTGCACTAATGGGAATGGAGTGAATTCTCCATGAAATTTCATTTCTACTAAATCTCATGCAAGTGTACATTGTTCAACATATCGTGGTATTAGAGACCTATTTATTTTCATTAATGAAAAAGTTTATATATATATACTAAATTTAATATACAATTATTATAAAACATTTAGAAGCATGCTTCTAGTAGTAAGTTCTATGAGTCTCATTGATAATTGCAGCCGACTTGCTTGAGTTTAATAGACAAGTTTATTTATTTAGTTTAAATTTATTTTTAGGAGTCTCATTGATAATTGCATCCGACTTGCTTGAGTTTAATAGAGAGTTTTATTCACTTAGTTTAAAATTCTTAAAAATATCTAGAGGAGTCGTTGATCTATTCACTCCCTAAAATAAACCAGGCCCAATCAATAAGTCTTTATCCTTATTTTAGTTAAATTACCATTGGTTTCAATTTCATTATTATGTAGAAATTTATTTTTAAAAAATTAATAATTTAATATGGTTAAGTTACTTTTTATTTCAATTTCATCACTGTTTGAAAATTCTAAAAATTGTTTAACTATATAATTTCATATTTCTTACAATCTTCACATTATTTTTAATATATAACCTATTTATGAAATCAAAGCCTAAAATTATATTTAATTATAAATTAACTAAAGAAGTCAGATTTCATGTTATGAACATCTCAATTATATAAATTTCATTTTTCATTTAAGTGATTGAACATACCAGTGTAGATCCAAATCCTAGGCTCTATAAAGCCTAGAGATGGATCAAATCTCTGGGGGTGCAAACCTCTTCTTAGGTATCCATTGATTTGATTCAAACCAAAATACACATCTTTTTATTTAAGGTCCACATATAATATTTTATTATTAATATTTAATATTATTTATGGCCGACATATAATATTTCTTATTATTTTTTATTTTGTTAGGAACGGACATTGCATCATTTCCCTACACATGGTTTTAAAACCATATGCAAGGCCCTCCTACAACCATGGGTTGTTTAGGAGGCCTTGCACATGATCTTAAAACCATTTGCAAGGCCCTCCTAAACCATGTACAATAAAACCATGGATTGTTTAGGAGGCCTTGCACATGGTTTAAAAACCATGTGCAAAGCCTCCTAAACCATGTACAATAAAACCATGGGTTGTTTAGAATGTCTTGCACATGGTTTTAAAACCATGTGCAAGGCCAACATTTTTTTGCGGATAATTCAATTTTATGTTTTTTTCTTGACCCACATGTTTTTTATGGATAATTAAACTTTTACTTTTTTATTGTTTTGTTAGGTAGGAATATTATAACATTTCCCCCATATTGGATTGTTTTATTTTGGCCTATTAGAAAATTTATTTCCCATTATATTCACTATCACTATTATTTTTTGCCGACATGTTATAAACGTTACATCACGTTACAAGATCTCTCCCATAATATTCACTATCACTATTATTTTTTGCCGACATGTTACAAATGTTAGTAATGTTACATCAAGTTACAAGATCTCCCCCATACTAGGCTGTAGAGCGTCCCTGGCCGCAATAAAGATAAAAACTAAATTACCATTGGTTTCAATTTCATTATTATGTAGAAATTTATTTTTAAAAAATTAATAATTTAATATGGTTAAGTTACTATTTACTTCAATTTCATCACTATCTGAAAATTCTAAAAATTGTTTAACTATATAATTTCATATTTCTTACAATCTTCACATTATTTTTAATATAAAACCTATTTATGCAATCAAAACCTAAAATTATATTTAATTATAAGAAGTCAGATTTCATGTTATGAAAATCTCAATTATATAAATTTCATTTTTCATTTAAGTGTTTGAACATACCATGTTATTATATGAGATAAGATTCACTTATCTTATGTCAAACTCTTGTTTATTTTCATCATAAAATATAATAATAATAAATTCTAAATAAACATTTTAATAAAACAATATAGGAGTTAATAAGTGTCTATGGATAAACTTAAAACATGGACATCTTGAATGTTCTCTCTAAATAAGACAAAAATATATACTACATTAAAATATGTGTAAATGTTTATATATTTTACCATGAATTATGTTTTGAAATTTAGATTTTTTAATTTATATAATTATAAAATATGTATAAAAGAAATTATTCTCATAAATATTGCTTAGACATTAAATGGCTATAGGAGTGGTGCTTCTAACATTGTTGAATTTCATAAGTTAAACATAATGTTTATTTGTCTCTCATATAATAAACATTGGAATTTAGAGCCCATTCTAAAGTTAATAAGAATGCTTATTTTCCTTTGGTTTTCGCTTGTGTATTTGATTATCTAGATAATGTAGGGTGTCTTTTATTTAATTCGTTTTTGTCTCACTTTGTTTGCATGAAAGCAGTGGAGAAAAAGAAATTGGAGAAGAGGAATCAAACTTTGTAAGTTGCAGCATTTTGAATACAAATGCATATTTTCCTTTGGGTAAGGTAAAATCAGACATGTCGTCATATTCCAATTACTTTTTAATGAGTTGACCATTTAAGTTTTATAATCAACTAATTAACAGTAATTTTGTTAAGAAACAGAAAAAAAAGGCTTCATATATTCAAATTCCATTCAAATACTACCGACTACTTCATATCAACACAATGCATTCATGCCCATAACCATTTAACTCTATGTATTCAACATGAAGATGCTCGAAAATATAGTCCAATGGTCCTAGAACCCATTAAACTTGAATATATGGTTTTGATCTATTTAAATTTAAATGGATCACAACTCATTAACATGTAGTTTTTTTGGTAGATAGGAGCCTTCATAATTGGATCCACACATAGCAATGTTATTTCATTAGCTACATGATGTCGACATAGTTTCCATTAAGATTGAGAGACTTCATAGTTGGATCCAGCATATTTATGGCTTCAACTTGTTCTATAATTTAATATAATTAGATAACCCAAACAATGATCCAAATCCTTCTATGAAATGTAATGATTTATGGATAGTTGAGTCGTAAATTCAATAAGAATTGATCAATTTAGTCCTAAATAATTGATAATTTTATTTAATATAAATATATTTTTAAATCTAAAAATTTATAATATTACCTTTAATATAAATAACAAATAATTGGGTTAGCTGATAAACAATAAGTATCCTTTTGGTTCAGGGGTGGCAGGAGCGGGGGGGTCCTTCTAGACCCCGGTGGAAACGTTGAACATTCCTTTGCCTGGGGATTAGGGAATAGGACCAATAACGAAGCAGAATGGCTGGCTCTGCTACAAGGTCTTCAGATTCTTCAGGCTAAAAGCTATCGCAAGGTTCTATTATTTGGAGACTCCAAGCATGTCATCTCCAAATTGATTAATGGATACCCTTCGGGAGCAATTAATTGTCGTCGCCTGTATAATAAAGTAAAATCTCTTATGCATCACTCCTTTGAGCCCCTGCATATCCTCCGGATAAACAACAGTGCAGCTGACACTATGGCCAATATCGGGGCTTCCCTCCCGCAAGGTGTTTATAAACAAGATGGGGACCCCCCCTATCACAAATTCATTCCGTAATGAAGCAGAAGATCTCCCCATGGCTCAATCTTATTATTGATTTTTGGATTGCCCCTTTGTTAAGGTTGTGCAGGCTTAGTCTCATGAATACATCCTTGGGTTTTTTGGGTGTGGACTCACTCCTCCCCTTTTTCTCTCTTCTCCCTTCGAACCTTGCCCCCCCATGCCTTCTCTTCCATCCATTTCCCTTGTCCTTCGCCGGGTCCATGCATTTAACGCCCAGCTTTATCCTCACCGCCGCGTGGCTCCCTCCCCGATCCTCCCTTCATTCGGTAGCTCCAGATTTAATGGTTTCAAGGCCTTGGGTAAATGGCATTTACCCTTTGCACGTTTGGTGTCCCGCTTATCTTTTCCCTTCTCTTCTCCCCGATTCCAAAATGCCGCTTCAAAACTCCTTCTCAGAAAACTCTGGTTCTCATGAAATCCAGCGATTTTTGGGGCAGGTTGTCTTGGGTGTTAGCGAAGGGTGGCTTCAGGGCCTCCCGTGGCAGGTTCTACCCCTCTCGCGTTCGGTGATAAAAGAGTTTCTTGTCATAGCAGCCCTTTCTTCCGATGCAGGAATAAACCATATAGTATTTCGGGTTACAGATCAAAGCGCTTCAGGGAGTATTCAGGTCTTGGACTCCGGACAGAGCTGGGTGGTTGGCGTCGTGGGTTCGTTGGATTCATCTCAGCTAGGTAAAGCCTCTCTGTTTAAAGAATTTGTGGTGCTCAGTTCCTTTCTTCCCTCAGTTGATTTCCATAGCAGAACTCCTGGCAATTCTGTCAGCATCCCTCTCAATCTTTTTGCTTGCTTGACCATTTCGACTGAGGCTACCAGAATGGCTCAAGGAGGAGACTGGGCGGATATTAAGAAGAATTTACGCAGACTCTATGAACTCCTGGCCATCAACGTTGTGGACACCAAAGAAATGAGCGAGGAGATAAAGAAAATGGCTGACTCTATTAGCTATACTTCCCAGCAAATAAGCAACAACGACGCTCGCATAGATGACAACGAGAGTAGCCTTCAGGAAATACATGGGAAAGTGGACAGGATACAAGAGGATCTTCAGAGATTCATTGAAATGCATCAGGCCAGCAGAATTATGGTGAAATCAACGGCGAAGTAGCAGAAGCTGTTCTCCCCATGGAGGAGGAATCGGTGGTCCATCCTAGAAACAACAGAAGCATTCAGTAACCAGTCCCCTCTAGTTATGTCTAAATGTATTTTTGTCTCCTTTTATGTCAACAGTTTGTAAGGGTTTATCCCTCTAGCATATTTAGAAGTTTTGAGCAGTTAGTATGCAGGGTTTTTTGGACAGTCCCATGGTTAGTTCTCCTTGGCAGTTTTTTTGTTGTCCATAAACTATCGAAGCTATCTTTCCTGTAACGAATGGCTGTGCGCAGCCCTTTTATATATACCTGTTTTTAGTTTCTGTTAAAAAAAAAAAAGTATCCTTTTGGTTCAAACAAGTACATTACATGACAATTTTTTTCAGAGGACAATTTTTTGACTTCAACTTGTTCTATAATTTAATATAATTAGATAACCCAAACAATGATCCAAATCCTTCTATGAAATGTAATGATTTATGGATAGTTGAGTCGTAAATTCAATAAGAATTGATCAATTTAGTCCTAAATAATTGATAATTTTATTTAATATAAATATATTTTTATAATATTATTTTTAAATCTAAAAATTTATAATATTACCTTTAATATAAATAACAAATAATTGGGTTAGCTGATAAACAATAAGTATCCTTTTGGTTCAAACAAGTACATTACATTACATGACAATTTATATCTTATATGACTTTCTTTTTTACTATTTATAATACATTATTCTTTTTTCTTAAGATAGTTAATGATGATACATATTAAATTGAATGATATTTAAACAAAAGAATCATGAGTTTATAAAACATGCATTGAAGAACTTATCTAAATAATAATTCTCAATTTAACAATACCAACTCATAATACCTTCATGTAATTGCAAATTTTCTTTTTTTCAAATAGAATTGCTATTGTCGGAGACATTGTCACCTCGTGTTATTATTATTAATTTTACTCGAATTTATTTAAATATAAAAATTTATTAGTAAAAATAAATATAGTTAAACAATTCATTATAATTTATTTTTTAAATCATTGGTTAAAAAGGTAAAGATAATTCCAAACAAATTTCGTATAATAGATCCTTTTCAGAAAATTTATAACACATACTTTTCATTAGCATTTAAAATAACGAAAAATTATACTAAAAGTTGGTTGGCCTTTCTTAGCCTTTACATTTATGAGATTCTCAAAGTATTCGAGTAAGGTTTTAGTATTCAAGTAAGGGTTTTCTAGTTAGACAAAGTGGAGATAAAGCATTTTATTTATTTATAGGACCGTTATGATTAGTCAATTTTTATTGTTGGACTTTAAAAATTGTTTTTTTTTTTAACTATATTTTAGTATATCGATTTCATATTTAACTATAAATCATTATCATCACTTTTTAAATGCTTATGTTTTCTTCTAAATTGTTAAATAAAAGTAAAGAAAGTGATTAACATAAATTCATAACATATTGTTTTAGTAATGAGCTATTTACTTGCATTTTGGTGATATGTTTCTACATTTTGGATTAAGGTCAAATAGATTGAGGTGTTGGTACCCATTCCCATAGTGAATCTGGCACTTGTTCCCGTACTACTTCAAATAAGTTTTTTGGTCCAAAGACTAAGGAATACATCAAATCAGTATATATAATATTTCAACAGACAATTCATTGGGTCATTATTTTATTGGGGCTATTATCACTTACATTAAGACTGTTACTATCGGCTATAAGGCTGGGACTTTTGCTGTTAATGATTTTTGGGCCAGCTGTGAATTGTAAATAAATATATTTACAACTTTTTTCCTTTGGAAAAAAAAATCACATTGCATTAGATGGGAAGGGAATAATTCT
This sequence comes from Pseudotsuga menziesii, assembly GCA_001517045.1. NCBI lineage: Eukaryota > Viridiplantae > Streptophyta > Pinopsida > Pinales > Pinaceae > Pseudotsuga > Pseudotsuga menziesii. The sequence continues at coordinate 72,945 of LPNX010325587.1, read as the reverse complement.
TATATTATTAACGTCTTGTTGGTAACATAAAATTTACGTGGTGATTGGGAAATTTATTGTTACTTCTTTTTTTTAATCTTACTTCTTGGTAATTGTTCTTGTACTTATTTACTTATTTTCTTTTCTAGGGCGTTTTTCCATTGGTATTTTAAGTTAGTAATATTCGATTATATTATGAAGAAGGGTGCTTTTTAAAATATAAAAACCATTTTTCTATTGAAAGGTGTTTTTCTATTGGTATTTTAAGTTAGTTATATTATATTATGAAGAAGGGTGTTTTTTAAAATATAAACGCCATTGAATTCTTAAAGGTATGTTAGGATTGTTATTATGTCTCCGACAAGAAGATATATATGAATCAATCAGGTATATTAATTTGGAGCAATTTAAAAATTATGAGAGTTTAGATTAAGGTTTTGTAATATTCAATACAATTTTTATTTAAATTTAGTTTTTAATTGTATTTTTTTAGGATACCATTGGTCTCTTGAAGGTGACATTTCTCTAGGTTCCTGTGCTCAGGTGATGTGAGCAATACTATAAATGCAGAACAAAATTATTTAATAGCTTCCATTAAATGCTCATGTATAAATGTTGGCGATATGCGGAATCTTGTTTTTACATAAAAGAGATAAATCTAGTTTTTAGCAAATCTTAGTTATTTTAATAAATTATATTTTGATTTTTGTTCAAATCATAAAATGCAAAACACTCATTAGTAGTGTAACTAAGGTATTTTTATTCATCATATTTAATTTACTATCTTAGGCTTCTTCCAATATATATTTAGATTTATAGCATCTATGGTTTCTCACCAAACCAAGAGTAGACATAAATAAAAAGAGAAAAAATATTTTATTTATTTTAAAAAATATGGCACAGAAAATCAACAAATGTCTACCAAACCATGAGAAGGTGTTTTCATTGTGTAGGGATTGCATGGGGCCACGCGCCCTCTCTCAACCATTCCACCGATCACCCCAAACAACTGATCAAACCATGCCTTCCTTCCTGCCAAGTTCATTTTACTAATGATTTTTTTTCCTTTTACTAATGATTCTCTTTTCTCTTCCAAGTAGCTCCCCTTGGAACCTTTGAGAGCGGGTTCTGGACTCAGTGACTATAGCTGGTTAATCCACCTTCTCCTGGGATCATGCCATTATAAGTGGTTGAGGTGAACACTTCTTCCATTCTCATTAACATTAAAAAAAAATTAGTCTCCAGGTTTCCTCTCATTTAGGGAAGTAAAATTATATTTTTCTTTTGCTCAAAAGAATTAATCTGTGTACATTTTAATCTCTATAGCTTAGTTTCTCTGGTTATGATGTGAAATAAAAGAGGAAAAACTATGTTGATATTCTTGATTTGAAAGAAAAAGAAAGAAATATGTCCTCATGGTTTTAGTTTTTTTCATTAAAATTATGTAAGGATATTCATAAGATAATTGACAGTTTTTAAATGTATGCATTCTCTATAAGCATGATTGTATTTCTTTACCTTTTTCTCATAAATAAACTTATCCCAGCTACATTGTATAACTATTTGTTTGATGATTTACTATTAATTGAAAAAATCTAATAAATTAAGTGACTTCATCTATAAATCAGAAGAAAAGGAAAAAATATTTTTTCCTCTAAAAAAAATAATTATTATACATTGACGCTGTGACCGCTTAAGTTACAAAACAATGAAAAATAAAAAATATTACCGAAAAGTTCATTAATCAAAGATACCAATTTATAAATATTTGAGAATGTTCTTTGTTTTTAAGGAAATCAAAAGAAAATGAAAAATATTATCGAAAAGAATAATTATTATACGTTGAGGCTGTGCCCTCTTAAGTTACAAAACAATGAAAAATAAAAAATAGTAAAGATTTCATTAATAAAAAACATCAACTTATAAATATTTCAGAATGTTTGTTTTTTATTAATAGTAAATATTTATAAGCAACATGAGCTAGAGAAAAGTATTACTAGTTAAATGTTGTAAGCTTATTTATTTGTTTTGTAAATAAATCTAAATAAATAATGCTGTAAACTAGTTAATAAGATAAAAATAATTCTAAATAAACATTTTAATAAAAAATACAGGCGTCCGTAGACAAACTTAAAACCCAACATCTTGAAAGTTCTCTCTAAATAAGACAAAAATATATATCACATTAAAATATATATATATATATATATATATATATATATATAGAAAATATATTTCATCCCTAGAAACCATAGGTATCATAATATAGAAAATAATGTTTTTATAGAGAAAGAAGCTAATGACAAAATACCATGAAGAATGACATCTCATTTATAAAAAATTGCCTTTAAGAATATTATTGGTAAGAAATATATTTTAGTTACAATTTATTTTTCTTTTCAATATTTATTTTTTGTTAACTACACAGTAAAAACACATTTTCAATTGTGTTTCATACTAGCCAACACAATTGGATTCCATAAGGATTCTATAAGGTATTTACCCTATCCAATTAATTTGGATTCCTTCCTTTTTATTACTTGCAAGTAACTCGTTTTTTAGGTAATTTATTGGATTCTTTTTTTTATTACTTGCAAGTAACTCGTTCTTTTAGGTAATTTATATTTGAAGGAATATCAAATCATGTTTATGGATAATTTTGTATGAAAGGCATGAAAAAAATATTACTAAAATTGAGATGTAATAAAAAATTGTCCATTAGAGAATCAATAAGTCTTCTATGGTTTTTCAATGATTAATAATAGTTTATAAAGAAAGATTATTTCAATGGGACAAAAGCTCACTCTTAACACACATTTATTAAAATTTGACATATATTAAAAATTTTATGATCTCATGACAATTACATAAGGAAAAGTATATATGATATTGGAAACTATCTTAAGTATGTATACATGATATTGAAAACTATCATGATACATGGTATAAGTAACAATCTAAAATTAAAATGTCATGTTATTTTATTTACTCTATAATTTTGACACATGATTTTCTTTCACATGTAAGTGGTTGTCATCTAAAGAGTTCATCTAAAGAGTTCATAATCAAAATATTAGATGTTGAAATATATAAGAAATGAAATGAAAAATATATATCTTTAATATTTTTAATGGACATGAACATTGCCACATAGACCTAGTCAAAAGGATTGAAATGTATGCATCTATATCTCTACTCTTTTACCAAAATAACAATTAAATCATTAGTTTTCAATTGCATCTATTGTCAAAAGCTGCATGCAAATAGTGCTCCTCCCCAAAATGAGAACATTAGTAAGTTAACTTTTCATCATTGCAAGATCATACTATTAACTTACAATAATATACTATAAGATATTATTTAGTTAACTCACATTATAACTTAATAATTAGTATATTAATTATAAGTTAACTTAATTAGTGAAAATAATTTTGTATATCATTAAGATTCAGCCCAAAGAATAAAAATAATTTCTTGGATTAGGAAGGATTTAAAGTTTTTCTTTTTATTTCCTCCCAATTATTTCAATTCTTAATTATCATTATCTTATTTATCTTTTCCCTTTTTAAATTTTAATTTAGTATCATAAGTCTTAAACCCCTAGTAAGCTTGGCCCCATTTTTAAACTAGTTGTCCCATATCAAGTTGATAGAAGTATTAAGCAAATAAAATTTGACTTTGCTTATATAAAGTATTATAGTGCACGATGCCTTGCATCACTCATAGGTTCAAAACGTAGTTTTATATGCAGAAAATGTTTAGGGAAAAACTTTTAGGATGCCACAAACATGGCTTGGAACTTTTTTGACATCCTTTTTGGATAAACTTTGTGACTTGTTAACCATAAATACAAGGGCCACTTCCATTAACTAGGATTCTCTTCCTTAATCTGTTCTTTATATGGATACTCACTATGCGAGTAGGATAAAAGACAATTAAAACACATGTCATCCGATTATTATTGTTTGTCTCAAGGTTTGATCCAATCTTGTATTCACTGTCATCTAAACTATGATGATTTTTAAATTGTAATATAGACTATATAGTTTATGCTAGATAACAGTCGAAGCACTGAACCCAACTGACTCACAAGAGGAAGATTGGGAGAACTAGATCTCACTTTATGCCCCCATACCTCCTGTGTTTAGTGACACATTTGTTAGGATTCCATATGACAAGTGGCATGCACATCTTCTTGAGAGAGCTACAAATGATATCCTCATCTGATTTCAACTTGTCACTTCTATTGATAGATTTTATGACCACTTCTAATGAACCTTTTGCAACTGATACAAGATGAGGTTACTTTGGATTAAATGGTAGCCTTGAGATAGAAGTTAAGAACAACACAAAAACCCGTTAATGATGAAATTACTCAAACTAACTTCGAGTAGGTTCTCCGAATGAGATGTATAAGCAATGGTTGTATATGTATCATGGAAAGTGTAAAGAGTTTGCATGAGTTTATGGTACCACATTGATTCTTGTTTTATAAATGATAACTTAGTATGATGTGCTTCTGCCACACGTGGCACTTAAATATTCACACCAACTTAGGTTTGGTTTCATGCAATATACAAAAAGTGTATATTTAAAGGAGTGAAAATCTTAATTGAAGTGTGTGTGTGTGTGTGTATTGCATCAATTGTCAAAAACTGCATGCAAATAGCTCCTTTCCATAAAGAGAACTGGTAAGTTAACTTTTTCATTATTGCAATATCATCCAACTCCTCCTTCTCTGAGATGTAATGATTCGTCTAATTTCTTGGATTAGGAAGGATTTAGGGTTTTTCTTTTTATTTCCTCCCAATTATTTCAATTCTTAATTATCATTATCTTATTTATCTTTTCCCTTTTTAAATTTTAATTTAGTATCATAAGTCTTAAACCCCTAGTAAGCTTGGCCCCATTTTTAAACTAGTTGTCCCATATCAAGTTGATAGAAGTATTAAGCAAATAAAATTTGACTTTGCTTATATAAAGTATTATAGTTCATGATGCCTTTCATCACTCATAGGTTCAAAACGTAGTTTTATATGCAGAAAATGTTTAGGGAAAAACTTTTAGGATGCCACAAACATGGCTTGGAACTCTTTTGACATCCTTTTTGGATAAACTTTGTGACTTGTTAACCATAAATACAAGGGCCACTTCCATTAACTAGGATTCTCTTCCTTAATCTGTTCTTTTGACAATTGCATCTATTGTCAAAAGCTGCATGCAAATAGTGCTCCTCCCCAAAATGAGAACATTAGTAAGTTAACTTTTCTTCATTGCAAGATCATAGTATTAACTTACAATAATATACTATAAGATATTATTTAGTTAACTCACATTATAACTTAATAATTAGTATATTAATTATAAGTTAACTTAATTAGTGAAAATAATTTTGTATATCATTAAGACTCAGCCCAAAGAATAAAAATAATTTCTTGGATTAGGAAGGATTTAGGGTTTTTCTTTTTATTTCCTCCCAATTATTTCAATTCTTAATTAACATTATCTTATTTATCTTTTCCCTTTTTAAATTTTAATTTAGTATCATAAGTCTTAAACCCCTAGTAAGCTTGGCCCCATTTTTAAACTAGTTGTCCCATATCAAGTTGATAGAAGTATTAAGCAAATAAAATTTGACTTTGCTTATATAAAGTATTATAGTTCATGATGCCTTGCATCACTCATAGGTTCAAAACGTAGTTTTATATGCAGAAAATGTTTAGGGAAAAACTTTTAGGATGCCACAAACATGGCTTGGAACTCTTTTGACATCCTTTTTGGATAAACTTTGTGACTTGTTAACCATAAATACAAGGGCCACTTCCATTAACTAGGATTCTCTTCCTTAATCTGTTCTTTATATGGATACTCACTATGCGAGTAGGATAAAAGAGAATTAAAACACATGTCATCCGATTATTATTGTTTGTCTCAAGGTTTGATCCAATCTTGTATTCACTGTCATCTAAACTATGATGATTTTTAAATTGTAATATAGACTATATAGTTTATGCTAGATAACAGTCGAAGCACTGAACCCAACTGACTCACAAGAGGAAGATTGGGAGAACTAGATCTCACTTTATGCCCCCATACCTCCTGTGTTTAGTGACACATTTGTTAGGATTCCATATGACAAGTGGCATGCACATCTTCTTGAGAGAGTTACAAATGATATCCTCGTCTGATTTCAACTTGTCACTTCTATTGACAGATTTTATGACCACTTCTAATGAACCTTTTGCAACTGATACAAGATTATGTTACTTTGGATTAAATGGTAGCCTTGAGATAGAAGTAAGAACAACACAAAAACCCATTAATGATGAAATTACTCAAACTAACTTCGAGTAGGTTCTCCGAATGAGATGTATAAGCAATGGTTGTATATGTATCATGGAAAGTGTAAAGCAGTTTGCATGAGTTTATGGTACCACATTGATTCTTGTTTTATAAATGATAACTTAGTATGATGTGCTTCTGCCACACGTGGCACTTAAATATTCACACCAAATTAGGTTCAGTTTCATGCAATATACAAAAAGTGTATATTTAAAGGAGTGAAAATCTTAATTGAAGTGTGTGTGTGTGTGTGTGTGTATGGTGTGTGTGTTGCATCAATTGTCAAAAACTGCATGCAAATAGTTCCTTCCCATAAAGAGAACTGGTAAGTTAACTTTTCATTATTGCAATATCATCCAACTCCTCCTTCTCTGAGATGTAATGATTTGTCGATAGTTGAGTGGCAAATTCAATAAGAATTGAACCAGAAATTCTCATCAAGTTAGCCCTAAATAATTGATAATTTTTATTCAATATAAATATTATTATAATATTACATTTAATATGAATAAAAAAGAATTGGTTTAAGTGATAAACACTAAGTATGCATTTGGTTCAAACAAGTACATTACATGACAATTTATATCTTATATGACATTTTTTTTTACTATTTATATTTTTCTTAAGATAGTTAATGATGATACATATTAAATTGAATGATATTTAAACAAGAGAATAATGAATTTATAAAACATGCATTGAAGAACTTGTCTAGATAACAATTTAGCAACTCATAATATCTACATGTAAGTGTAAATTTTCTCTCCTCAAAAAACAATTGCTCATAATATCTCCATACAATTGCAAATTTTTTCCCCTCCAAAAACAATTGTTATTGTCCCAGTCATTGCCCAGTCATTGCCACCTGGTGGCTCTTGTTGTATTATATTTTATCATGAATCATTTTTATTTTAGGTTTTTATTTTAATAATTTAAATGATAATCATTTAAAATTTTAAATATAATTTTATTGTTATTTATTGAAATTTTAAAAAACTATATTAATAAAATTATAGTGATCTATTGTATCATATCATATTATGAGGAAGGGTGCCTTTTAAAGTATAAAAACTATTGAATTTTTAAATGTATGTTAGGATGATAATACTTTATTGTATTATATATTATTATGAATAATTTTCATTTTAGATTTTTATTTTAATGATTTGAAGAATAGTCATTTAAAATTTTAAAATATAGTTTTATTGTTATTTATTGAAATTTAAAAAAACTATAATAATTATTATAAAATTATAGTGAGTTTGAAAAGTTTTTTTTAGTAAATATTTAAAATACAGAAACTTGGATTTAAAGTCAACCAACTAACTCATCATTATCAATAAAAAATTTAATCTACAAAAATTACTATAAATTCTCATCTTATCTAATTAGTTTATTATTAAATTTAACTTAAATTTAAATTATAAAGTATAATAAGATCGTTTAGCACATGTTAAGGTTCATTATTTCTATTTATTTAATATATTTCAATAAAAATAAAAATATTTGCTTGTAATCTACAACAGATATCAAACATCATCCATATCTTTCGGCCACCTAATAATGTTATATAAAGTCATATTGTATAGCGACGCAAACCAACTAACTTTGGTACAGACGAACAAGGAATTTCATGATTCGTTTGTATATTGCCTAAAACTTTGTAAATATGTAAACATTCATTGCTCTTTGTCACGTCAAAATTTAGAGGAATTATAATCACTTCGCTTTGTAAATGTATACAATTTTATTTGAGACGTAGTTTACCGAGAACTTTGCAAATTATATGCATATCTCACTTGTCTTTTCTGTCATTTCAAGATTCGTCCTATTAACAAATTCGTTTTAGTGGCCCAAAATCCTAATTCTCTGATAGTGATTTCAACAACTTGCCTGAAAAAACAGCACAAACATAGAAATTGTGATCGGGAAAGGTTCCATTGAAGTAGAATTACATCCAAACTTTACAATTATTTCAAAATGACGTTTATGGGTCACTATATGCGGCCAAGGATCACTCTGAGGACGTGTACCTTTGGGATTCCGACAAATATAACCGAGCTCCGAGGACTTGTTGCTTCCGGTATTGTGGTGGTTGGGCTCTTAGTTACCCATAGAAAACCTAAAATGTGACCAGCAGAGGCAACCAAGTCAATATAATATGGATGCATCCAAGCAACAAGCCATAGAAGTCATGACTATATCCAGTTTGCTGCCATTGTCCGATAGTTTAGTTCTTCTCTGCAGTTTACATCATTCAATAATTAACTGATCCCAAATTCTATTATGTAAGCCTTGGAAATATTCCTGATCTGTAGGTACCATCTTTGATTCTTATCTACAATCACTATTGGTGACAGATTTGTCAGACAACTTCTTATAAAATTGGTTTCCTAAACCTAGTCATTCCAAGGAAATGAAGTCGGCGTGATTAAACATCATGGCAGACCGCCGAAGCTTTAAGAGGCCGGCTAACGCTGGTAGCAGTTGAATTTTGAGTTGGGATTTTATGTTTTTGAGTTGGGATTTTTTTGTTTCTGGTCGTGGGATCCGTCAATATTCTGGTGTTTATCCTGGCAATGAAATCAATGAGTTGCGGATGGAGGGATGAGACACCTACTTCACTTCCCAGCTTTATTACAACAATCTCAGGACATATATCATATAACCAAATATTAAATAAGAGCAGTGACAAAATGGGTAAATGTAAACAATATTCACACAATTAATTTTGGAAAAGGTGAACAGCATAAATATATAAAACATGCATTCAACCATAAACTATGAGTTTATATATATTATCCGGACATAACAAAAGAATACAAAAGCATTTACATACTTAAACTCAACACTTTTCAAAACAAGAGCTTGAGCTCTTTTTTCATTCTTCTTCTTCTAGATATACAAATACTAAATTTTTGCTTCTCTTGGAACCTGCCCACTAACATTAAAGGCTGTAATTAATTTGTACCTAAAAACTTGACTTCAAAAATACAATTCCCTTGCTTAATATGGTGAGAGGTGAATTCCATAACTTGACAGACTTATTGACAAAAGACGGTTGAGATGTGATGCAGATATGCTTTTAATTAATATTTCCAACACTCCCTCTTAATTATGTGCACATGAGGATCATTAAGCAAAATTTTACAAAATGTTTTAGAGCTGGAACTTTCTCCCTTTGTGCATGACAAAATTCACTTGGCAGAACTTGTCATTTTTAAATAACTTCATCGGCTATTCGAATGTGTCCCTTACCAATGGTTGTGTAAAGATGTATACCAACTGATCTTTAGACCTGCAAAATTCTAAACAAATCTCTTTGTTGTTCATTAATTCTCTTATGAAATAATACTTTGTGTCGATGTGCTTGGTTCTCTTGTGGAACACATGATTCTTCAACAAAGCAATGGTTGAAATGTTGTCGTAGTAAATGGTTGTTGGTTCTTGCTAGTTTTGCTGACATTCAACACTTATAGCTGTGACATACTATGTTTCTGCTAAAGACATAGTTACAATGGGTTGTTTCTTTGAATCCCACGACACAACACTTGTACAAAATTGAAATGTGCACCCAAATGTGCTTTTCTGATAATCTATGTTACATCCATTGTTGTTTTTAGTGTATCCAATGAGTGTAAAATTTTCATAGCTTGAATACATAATGCCAAGGTCTTTTGTGCCACTTACATACCTCAAATGTGTTTTTCTGATAATCTATGTTACATCCATTGTTATTTTTAGTGTATCCAATCAGTGTAAAATTTTCAGAGCTTGAATACATAATGCCAAGGTCTTTTGTGCCACTTACATCCTTCGGAATTCTCCTACCTACTTGCCAATGAGAGTCTTTTGATGAATCCACGAACCTTGAGATCATATTTACTCCATACATGATGTCTAGTCTTGTTGCAATTAAATATATAAGGCTACCAACTAGCCTTTTAAATAACATAGGATCTATAGTTGACCCATCATCATCCTTGCCCAATTTTAAACCTGTTATTATGGTGTTGGGTGTAACACACCGGTTTTGACCCTGTTTGCATTAAAAATGTATATGATGTATATATTGTAATTAATCATGGTGTGGAGCTAAAGGAAAAAGCCCCACCATCGATTTAACGTTTTATGTTCTGGCAATTAAAATCGTTACCGATGGTATATTCGTGCTAAGCCAACACATTATAATTTTCGCATCATGTAAATATGAATTTTAATTAAAATACCCACAACGAGCTATGCCAATGCAACCATAATAAAAATGGCATGATTTTCCTAAGGAATAGGGAGGGAAATTATGTAAACCTTTGGGCCAATGGGGAAAAGCCAAATGTCAAAGAGAGAACCCATCAAACAGTCAACCATCTTTCTTGTCTCATCTACGCAATCATTTAATTTTGCCAGAAATTGGTTGAAGTAGTTATTGCATGGGGATGGGAGGAGTATGGGTAGGAAATTCGAATTTGGGGAAAATCAATTTTGACTTTTGGGGCAAGTAAACACCCAAAAATGCATGCCATTGAGATATATATCCACGTTCTTCATTTTTTTGCTCACGCAGGGAAGCTTGGGAGCTGTTTTCACCTCCATGATTTTTTCTGTGGTATCCTCTCCTTCCCGATTGGGCTCCTAGGTATTTTCATCTTCATCATTCACCCACGTGGGGTTCTCTCAAGCGGCTGGGAATTATCTGTGTGTGAAATTCATTTTTGAGTTGTTGTGGGTGTGTTTTTCCCTCACGTGGGTAGTCATTTCCTCATTCTCCTGGGTTGTGGATTCGTTTTTGGTAATGATATATGGTTGGGTTTCTTTCCCCAACATTTATGTTGCATTTCCGCACTGATTGCCAAGCTAAAAATCATTTTTGAATTTCCTAGCAATTTGGAGGAGAGGTCCCACATTCTCTTGGTTGTGTTTGAATTCGATTTTTGGGCACGTTAGGGCCAAAACGTTCTGTCAAAATTGAATTTCTGTCACGGGTTGTTCTTAACCTCCTTGGCAACTAATTTTGTGGCTGAACTGTTTTCCTCAACCCAGAAATGGTGTAGATTGTTGTGTATGCATATGCAATTGGTCTTTGCACTGTGTAGGAGTGGAAAGGAATCTGCTTGACAAACCTAGTGTTCTACAGAAGCCTCACAGATAGAGCTAGAGGGATGGCTCTCTTGTCTACACCCCCTAAATAGCACTAGAAGAGAAGTCATGTGTTGAGGGATTGTGCAGCAAATAAGGGAATGATTCCTTATGTTGGGTGTGTGTGGATGTCTTAGGAGTCAAGCAAATTCTGATTAAGGCATCCTTAGCTCTTCAATGGGCCCACTAGATTAGCAAACAGTGCTTCCATCTCCTGATAACCTGATAAGCCTGACATGTTGGCTTGGTTATGTGTTGTTTTGTCTCCTTGGAAGTGTGATAAACCCAAAACTAGCTTTGTCTTGACTGAGTTTTGACATATCTTTGGCTATGTGTGTTCCTGCTTAGTTTCATTTTCCTTGGGGAATCATGCCCAGCTCAGTGGTGGTAGTGTTGCTAAGAAATTGAGAAGGACACTGGCCTATGGTTGGGTGGAATGTTGCAGCGACATAGCTGGTTGCAGGACGAGCTTCTCCATAAGATAAGTATTCTTGTCTATTTCATCTCTGCAGTTGTATTTGTTGTTTAATGAAAATGATGAACATGCTAAATGCTTGAATGAAAAGTAGTTTGCTTCCATTGTATGATAAATAAGATAAGTATTCTTGTCTATTTCATCTCTGCAGTTGTATTTGTTGTTTAATGAAAATGATGAACATGCTAAATGCTTGAATGAAAAGTAGTTTTCTTCCATTGTATGATAAATAATTTATGCATCTATACATTTTTAGTTCAAAGCATTACATTTTATGTTCATGGGGCTAGTTGCCTCAGTAGATAGCAGCAATAGTTGCGTCCTCTCTCTAGCATAGGGGAGGGGACGTGACACTGGGGCTACCTTGCAATTAGTCATATTGAATCTTCAACCCAATATATACAACAGTTCTGACTACCTCAACCCAATATTCATTTGATAAATGCTTGGTTGTCGTCATGTTGCACGCCATATCCATAATGGTTTTGTTCTTTCTCTCTACGACATCATTATACCGAGGTTTATACTACACAGTGAATTACTTGTGTATGCCATAAGTCTTACAAAAATTTAGGAAATCATTCAAGACATATTCACCACCTCTTTCCGTCTTTAAGATTTTGATGTTGTATGCACTTTTTTTCTCCACTAGTGGCTTAAACTACTGAAAACATCCAAATGCATTAGATTTATGTTTTATAAAATATACCCATATTTTTCTTGTGAAATCATCAATAAAAGTAAGAGCATAATTGCAACCTCATATGGATGGTGTATGCATTGGGACACAAATATCAGAGTGCACAATTTCAAGTGGTGTGCGTGCTCTGTATGACTTTCCAATTGCAAAAGTTTTTCTATGTTGCTTGTCATAAATTAAACCTTCACAAACTCTCTCTGCTTTGTCAATCAATGGAAATCCTTTCACCATATTCTTCATGTGCAATAGCTTCATCCCACCAAAATTCAGATGTCCAAATCTAAAATGCCACATCGATGACTCGTCATGAACCTCTGAAATAGTAAAATATTGTTTTTATGAGAAAACTCGATGTAAGTAACGTAAGTGGTCCATAAATGGATCAATAGTAAGGATAAATGATAATATATATGATGGTTAATAATTAGAATTGCTTGGGATTATATAATCTTGTCGTGCACCTTTTAACCAAAGGGAATGACTATTGATTTTAATTATTCTTTATTAATTAGATTTAATATTAATTTATTATTTTTTATTGTTACATTACCTTCCCCTTAAGGAAAGCTTTGTCCTCAAAGCTTATTTCGATCGTTTGTGTTTAGTCCTTGCGACGTTAAATGAAAGGAGGCGATACAAGCTACGAATTCCCTAGAAGAATTGTCGCATCATCTCTGATATGGTCCATCCCAAATCTATTTTATCTTGATTTTCTTTTAACTTCTAATTATTTCTTGTGCCACCTAGGTGCAATAATATTTTTTAAGTTATTGACATTTTTCAAAGTGATATATTCATCAATCTCAGAATGGTTTAACCAAGGTATGTAAGCCTCTCTTGATCCGAGGGTAAGGTAGTGACTCAATTTTAAAGCAATTTTAGGAAGTCTCTAGTCCTCATTGTTATTTATCTTGTACTTGTGCATTGCATACCTAGTAATAGAGATGCTCTCAATTGGAGGAAGGCCCACTTCTATTAGGATAATCTGATAGGGATTATTGTTTTTAATTTTGAGATTGTAAAATATAAAACACTTTTGGGTTTGTTCAATCTTTTTTCAATATTTTCTAAGGATGTTGAACTCCAAATTTCACAACCATATAAGATAAAGAGAGTGTCAAGACCAAATAAAACTTTCCACCCTCCTTTAATTATCTTCTTAATACTATACTTGTGATAAATATCAATTCTTAAATATTCATAAAAGACCACTTCTTGCATTCTCTCTATTTATAAAATATATTTTAATAAAATTAAACCTCATTCATTATAATCTAAAACATAATATTAACCCTCATCAATGTTAGCAAAAGTCATATTGTATAGAGTCGTAAAACAACTTTGGTACACAAGAACTAGGAATTTTATAATTCGTTTGTATATTGCGTGAAACTTTGTAGATACCTCAAGATCCATTGTTCTCTGTCACATCGAAATTTAGTAAATGATAATCACTTTTGACTTTATAATTGTATACAATTTTAATTGAGAAGTACTTTATATGGATTATTTGTATGTTGCCTTAAACTCTGTAAATACCTAAAGGTCCATTGTTCTATGTCACTTCACTTCTGACTTTAATACTCTATAATATGTTAATGGAGAAGTACTCTATTTGGATTTTTTTAATATTTTAGAAATAGTTCAATGTATTTTTTCGACAGAAAAAATTAATATCTTAGAGTTTATGTTTTCACAAAATTTTAAAATTATATTTTTTATCATTTAAATTATATTTATAAATATATCCCTAAATCATAACATCATTCTTTTCCAATTGTGATTTAAAAAAGCAAAGACAACATATTATAAAAACACACTATAAATTCTTTTTCAAAATTAGATTAGTGCTGCTACTCTATCCTGCACAAAACGTTATAAATTTGCATGGTTTCATTCAGCTTGGTATCACATTATAACATAAAGTGGTGCAAGAACATTGAAAATAAAACCACGTAAGTGTATATAGTTCCATTTTACCAAAAACTTTGCAAATATGAATATCTCCGTTGTCAAGATTCCTCATATTAAAAGGCCAACACGTTTTAGTGGCCCAAAATCCCAATCCCCTGACTATGATTCTAACAACTTGTTTGAAAACACAACATAAACAAAGAAATTGTGATCGTGAAAGGTCTAACTGAATTAGAATTACATCCAAACTTCAGTTTTGAGGATGTACATTTTTTTCACAATGTTGTTTATGATCAGTATATGCAGCCAAGGATCACTATGACAACGTGTCGCTGTGGGTTTCCGATAAAGACAGTGATACAGTGATGGTTCATTAACTTGTTGCTTCCGATATTGTAGTGGTTGTTACTTACGCCTAGAAAACCTTAAATATGACGAAGAGAGGCAACCAAGTCAATATAATATAGATGCATCTAACCAAGAAGCCATAGAAGTCACTATATCCAGTTTGCGATTGTCCGATTTTTCAGTCAATAGAAGCTTCTTCTCTCGATCAGTTTACAATCTTCAATCTTCAATAATTAACCGATCCCAAATTCTATTATGTAAGTCTTGGAAAATCCTGTGTGGCTACCATCTTTGATTCTTATCCACAATCGCTGTTTGTGACAACTTCTTACAAAACTGGTTTCCTTAACCAAGCCATTCCAAGCAAGTGAAGTCATCATGAGGCGACAATATAGCGGACCGCGGAAGCTTTTGAAGGCAGGATAAGGCTGAGAGCAGTTGAATTCAGTAGATTTTGAGTTGGATTTTAGTGTTTTTGATCGTGGGATCCATCAATATTCTCGTGTATATCCCAAAAACGAAATCAATGAGTTGCGGAAGGATATCAGTGAAAGGCGGAGCAGAAGAAATCGCTGTCTCGCCGAGGCACAGATCCCGGCAGAAACATGGAATGAGATCGAATCCTTTTTCCACGCAAGGGCTTGACAAGTTTGAGAGCGTTTATGCCGAGCTCTCTGCGAAAAGAGAATATATTGCGAAGAAGACTGGCGCACCAGTGGCCCTGGTTAGGTTCGTGTATTCAAAGAACGGATGGATTCCGGTGGTGGTGAGACTCGGAGAGGAAAATGGGAAGCAAAACGGTGGCGCGGGTACTTTTAGGGCTTCGATCCTGGCACCCGTCGAGAAAAATGATGGCGAGGATAGGGAATTTAAGAGAAAATATGAAAGGAATGACACTATTGGCGGGTCTGAGAGTATCTCGATTTCTGGGTTCGATGAGAGGAGCCATAGCATGGTCATGCCATGGTCTCAGTTTCTCAAGATCAGGGCCTTTCATTTTTTGGTTTTGAGTGCGATGTGGGTGAGAAAGTCGGGCGTTTCTGCCGCGGCGGCCATGACCGTGGTCATGGCGGTGGGAAGCCTGATGCGTAATGTTGGAAAAAGGTAATTAATCGCAGATCTCTACTTCCAACGGACTCTATCAGAGTCTGTACAAGCCAAGATCTTTTCCGTCATTCTGACAGGAAAGAAAAGTCCACAAGTAGGCAACGTAATTCAATCGAAGTTATTTCAGAAGCTAAGTTGTTAGGTAGATAGTTATTGCAGTGTTTAATGGAAAGTAAGTCGGCCTATGCTGAAGCAATTTTCAGATTGCCTATAAATAGAAGAAGTAATTTGTAATTCAATATACAAGACAGACATTAGACAGCAGAGGAACTCAGGGTGAGAAAGAGAAGTCGAAGCTCAAGCTTCTGTGCATGTGATTTAGTCGAAGAGCTGAAGCTCTGTAGATCTACGAGTTTGTAACAGACAAGTTTGTATTACTTTGTAATTCCGCATAGTTAATATATGAAATAGTTTGTGGTTGAATTCATGATTATTTGGCCGCACATATTTCCAGATTTACATCTGTAAATGTCTTTTACAATTACTGATAAGTAAAAGAACAAGAACCCATAAAAATCTCACGGCGTGAAAGTTCAAGTTTTACGGCACTTTGGTCTACTCAAATCTTCCTACATATTAGGGCATATGTATTTCATAAGTTATTTGGATTTGTAAAAGTGGGTAGTTTACTTCATCTTACTCACAGGTAAAATCATTTGTAATTTCTTGAGTCTTTAGACTAAGAAACATATTCTGCACAAACTTGGTCGAAGGTTGAAGCTACCAAATTTGTGTCGAAGCTACCAACTTGGTCGCAGCTATTGATTTGTGTCAAAGCTTCCAAAGGTGTTCGAAGTAAAAAGGTGGTCGCACTAAAAATCCTGTCGGAGTGAAAAGTGAAATTATTTTTAAATATTGACTGAGCCCTAAACCCAAGTTTAGTCGGCTCGGTTCTGGGGCTATCTGGTATCAGGGTGAGGTTATATCAGAGCGAGGTTATATCAGACGGAGGTTATATTAGCCCAAGATGTTAGGAAAGAAATCTTGTCTTAAAAGGTGGAAATTAATTTTCTAAGGAAAGTTAATTAAAAATTAAAAATGGCTTCCACTTCTGGTTCATTGCAACCTCCAAGTTTTACAGGAAAGAATTATGAATATTGGAAAGAATTATGAATATTGGTATTTAACAATGAAGGCTTTATTAAGAGGTCAAGATGTCTGGGAGATAGTCCAGCATGGTTATGCAGAACCAGCAGACATGGCTGCATATAACAATCTCACACAGGCTGAGAAAGATGTCTTGAGAGAATAGAGAAAGAAAGATGGAAAATCTTTGTTCTTCATACATCAAGCTATGCATGAGAGCATACTCCCAAGAATAGCAGCAGCAATTAATGCCAAGGAAGCATGGGATACATTGGAGACTGCCTATCAAGGTTTGGGTAAAGTAAAGACATCCAAGCTGCAAATTCTGAGAAAATATTTTGAATCTCTGTCCATGAAAGATTCAAAGAATGTAGACACATTCTACACCAGAGTTGTTAGGTTGATAAACCAACTAAAATCTCATGGAGAACCCATATCAGACCAAAGGGTTGTTGAAAAAATTCTCAGAAGTCTTCCTCCAAGATTTGAAAATTCGGTTGTGACCTTAGAAGAACACATAAACATGTCAACATTTACCATTGATGAGTTGCAAGCTTCACTCATCAATCATGAACACAGAATCAGCAGATCACAGACATCATTGGAAGGTGCATTTGCAGCACGGTCATCCATAAGTCATGGTAGAGGTAGGGGGAGAAACAACTTCAGAGGAAGAGGAAGAAGTTCTTCAAGAGGAGGACAAGGCAGAAGTCCTGCAAAAGTCGGTGGCAGAGGAGATAATCAGAACCCAAGTCAACCAAGTGGTCAGAGGTTTGATAAATAAAAAATTCAATGTCATTACTGTAAGAAGTTTGGTCATTATGCATATGAATGCAGGAAGAAACAATATGACCAAGGAAGACAAAGCCCAAGTCAGTCAACCAACACCAACACTTCGACAGGTGTAATGTTAATTGCATCAACATCTCCACTTGAATGCAATGCTGTTTAAGAAAGTCCACATGACATATGGTACTTAGACTCGGGATGCAGCAACCACATGACTGGTAATTTAAATCTTTTTTTCAGTCTAGATACTTCAATTAAAACTGATGTTACACTTGGAAACAATGCCCAAGTTACTGTCTTAGGAAAAGGCACAGTAGATATTCTAACCAAACAGGGGGAGAGCAAATATATCCCTGATATCTATCATGTCGAAGGTCTAAAACATAATCTATTAAGCATTGGACAGTTGTTACAAAAGGGCTATAGAGTCTACATGGAAGATGAACAGTGTGTGATCAAAGACAAACGTCCAAGCGACCAGCTGATAGCAAAAGTGCCAATGACAAGAAATCGCTTGTTTCCATTGAGGATAGTTCCCAACATAAAAGGGAAGACAAAGACAGGAGCTGCATTTAAGGCAGAAAGTGAAGAAATAGTCGAGCTCCTCGACAAGAGAGAAAATTGCAGCGCTGATTTGCAAGCTGCATTTCAGACAGAAGTTCAGGATGAATCCTGGTTGTGGCATTTCATATTTGGACATCTGAATTTTGGTGGGCTGAAGCTACTACACACAAAAAATATGGTGAAGGGATTACCATTGATTGACAGACCAGAGAGGGTTTGTGAAGGCTGCATTTTTGGTAAGCAGCACAGAGAGACATTTACAGTCGGAAAGTCCTATAGAGCACGCACACCACTTGAAATTGTGCACTCTGACATTTGTGGTCCAATGCAGACATCATCCATTGGTGACTGCAAGTATTTTCTAACTTTTATTGATGACTACTCAAGAAAGACATGGGTATATTTCTTGAAACACAAATCTGATGCATTTGGTTATTTCCAGCAGTTCAAGGCACTCATGGAAAACTAGAGTGGACATCGCATCAAGATTTTAAGGACCGACAGAGGAGGTGAATATGTTTCAAATGAATTTCTGAATTTTTGCAAGACCCATGGCATACAGAAACAATTCACTGCACGGTATACACCTCAGCAGAACGGTATTGCCGAAAGAAAGAACAGAACCATCATGGAGATGGCACGCAGCATGTTGGCATCCAAGCATTTTCCAAATGAGTATTGGGGTGAAGCAGTCGCAACTGCTGTATACATTATGAACCGATGTCCGACAAAGAGTGTGAAAAACAAAGTTCCCCAAGAAGCATGGACAGGTATGAATCATAGTGTCTCACATTTAAAAGTTTTTGGTTGTGTCGCATATGCTCATATCCCAGATGAGTTGAGAAGGAAGCTAGACAAGAAGGGATAGAAATGTATTTTTGTCGGCTATTCAGAAGACACAAAAGCATACAAGTTGTATGACTCGGTCACAAGGAAAGTGATAATCAGTCGGGATGTTCAATTTGTCGAGAATGAATCATGGGATGGAACCGTCGACACAAATGTCAAGATTGTGTCGAACATCGACCATGATGATATGGAAGAGGAAATGATTCAAATACCACATGTAAGTCAACCGGTCGGAGCACCGTCGACTCCCATGGCCCCAAGACATGGTTCAGCACAAGGACCACCGACACAAGTAGCAGCTCAAGCTACACCGACAAGTACACCAAGAGGACAGTAGACTCCATCAAGCATTTCGTCGAGGTCAACATCGACAGAACCGATGAAGACAAGAAGTCTACGAGATATATATGAAGCTGGTACACCTAATTCATTCTCTTTGTTTGCATTATTTTCCCCTACATATGATCCACTAACATTTGAAGAAGCTGTTGAAGAAGAAGTATGGGCACAAGCCATGGATGAAGAAATAGAATGCATTGAGAAAAACCAGACATGGGAACTGGTCGATGTACCAACAGACAAAGATGTAATCAGTGTCAAATGGATTTATAAGACAAAGCAAGATGCTGATGGGAATGTGCAAAAGCACAAGGAAATAATGGTAGCAAGAGGGTTCACACAGCAACCCGGCATCGACTTTAATGAAACGTTTGCACCTGTTGCACGCATGGATATAGTCAGAACAGTTTTGGCCATTGCTGCACAAAAAAAATGGCATGTTCATCAAATGGATGTCAAGTCGGCATTCTTAAATGGCTATCTAGAAGAGGAAGTATATGTGGAACAACCACAAGGGTATGAAGTTCCAGGTCAAGAGCACAAAGTGTACAGGCTGAAAAAGACATTATATGGTTTGAAGCAAGCTCGTAGAGCTTGGTACAGTCGGATTGATTCCTATCTCATTGAAAATGGATTTCACAGAAGTGAAAGTGAACCGAATTTGTACACCAAAGTCGATGAGCAAGTTAATATGTTAATTGTCTGCTTGTATGTAGATGATTTAATATTTACTGGTGATTACGGCATAGCAGATTTTAAAACAGTCATGGAAAGTGAATTTGAAATGACTGATCTGGGGCTTATGAAATTTTTTCTGAGCATTGAAGTTCAACAGTTTGAAAGTGGTATCTTTATATCACAGTCTAAGTATGCAAGTGAAGTTTTAAAAAGGTTTAACATGTCTACCTGCAAGACATCCCCAACACCAGTGATAACAGGTTTAAAATTGAGCAAGGATGATGAAGGATCCACTGTAGATCCTACGCTATTCAAGAGGCTTGTTGGCAGCCTTATGTATTTGACAGCAACAAGACCAAACGTTATGTATGGTGTAAGTATGATCTCAAGGTTCATGGAGTCACCAAAAGACTCACATTGGCAAGCAGGTAAAAGAATTTTGAGGTATGTAAGTGGCACAAAAGACCTTGGTATTATGTACTCAACCTCAGAAAATTTTAAACTCATTGGTTACACTGACAGTGACAATGGAGGCAGCATAGATGACAGGAAAAACAAATCTGGATACACATTTCATTTTGGTACAGGTGTTGTTTCATGGGCTTCAAAGAAATAGTCCATAGTAACTCTATCTTCAGCTGAAGCAGAGTATGTCGCAGCAACAAGTGCTGCATGTCAAGCTGTCTGGATGAGGAGAGTCTTAAAAGACTTGTCATAGAACCATCAAGAACCGACAACAATTTTCTATGACAACAATTCAGCCATAGCATTATCAAAGAATCATGTGTTTCACAAGAGAACCAAGCACATTGACACAAGGTTTCATTTTATAAGAGAGTTGGTAAATGACAAGGAAATTTGTTTGGAATTTTGCAGGTCTGAAGACCAACTTGCTGACATCTTCACAAAGCCATTGGCAAAGGACACATTCCAGTATCTGCGTAGTTATCTTGGAATGACAAGTTATCCACAATGAACTCTGTCATAAACATAGCATGTCTAAGCTCTGTCACATTTTGTAAATTTTGTTTAAAAAAACAAAACTCCATCTGCTTATAATTAAGGGGGAGTGTTGGAAAAAGGTAATTACTCGCAGATCTCTACTTGGCTTCCAACCGACTCTATCAGAGTCTGTACAAGCCAATATCTTGTCCGTCATTCTGATAGGAAGGAAAAGTCCACAAGTAGGCAACGTAATTCAATCGAAGTTATTTAAGAAGCTAAGTTGTTAGGTAGATAGTTATTGCAGTGTTTAATGGAAAGTAAGTCAGCAAGTAAGTCGGCCTATGCTGAAGCAATTTTCAGATTGCCTATAAATAGAAGAAGTAATTTGTAATTCAATATACGCACAGGAACACAAACACAAGACAGACATTAGACAGCAGAGGAACTCAGGGTGAGAAAAAGAAGTCGAAGCTCAAGCTTCTGTGCATGTGATTTAGTCGAAGAGCTGAAGCTTTGTAGATCGACGAGTTTGTAACAGACAAGTTTGTATTACTTTGTAATTCCGCATAGTTAATATATGAAATAGTTTGTGGTTGAATTCATGATTATTTGGCCGCACATATTTCCATATTTAAATCTGTAAATGTCTTTTACAATTACTGATAAGTAAAAGAACAAGAACCCATAAAAATCTCACCGCGTGAAAGTTCAAGTTTTACGGCACTTTGGTCTACTCAAATCTTCCTACATATTTGGGCATATGTATTTCATAAGTTATTTGGATTTGTAAAAGTGGGTAGTTTACTTCATCTTACTCACAGGTAAAATCATTTGTAATTTCTTGAGTCTTTAGACTAAGAAACATATTTTGCACAAACTTGGTCGAAGCTCCCAACCTGGTCGAAGGTCGAAGCTACCAAATTTGTGTCGAAGCTACTAACTTGGTCGAAGCTACCAACTTGGTCGCAGCTATTGATTTGTGTCGAAGCTTCCAAATGTGGTCGAAGTAAAAAGGTGGTCACAGTAAAAATCCCGTCGGAGTGAAAAGTGAAATTATTTTTAAATATTGACTGAGCCCTAAACCCAAGTTTAGTCGGCTCAGTTCTGGGGCTATCACGTAAAATGTTTATTTTGAGTGGGGTTTCATACTTCACAACACTATTCAGAAACCCTAGAAACCCTAAGAGTAGTGAGAATGGACGAGAGGTTGAAGAAATTGCAGAAAAAAAAAACGTCTATAATCTCAGCAGGAGAACCCTAAGGCCGGGCCTTCGTGTGAGCGGATCCAGCAACCCTCTGAGAGCTTATGTTCAGCCAATCAAGTTCTCTGCTTCGGCTTCTCTGAAGCCGAAACATATCGATCCTGAACACAAGCATAATCAGTCGAACAAATTCAGAAGGGTTGTGTCCATGGGAAATCGACCGACTAGAACTGCAATACCACAGAGCTCAGAAGGATTATACAAGAGGACCAGCCCGACCATAGCTAACGATGGTAATGTGGGTGCAACTGTTATGATTATCACGCTTCTCTGTTTGTTATTATATAGCTGGATTTATGCAATCTTATTCACATCTGCATTGTGGTATCTCCTCCCAGTGTTGGTGGAACAAAGGATAAAATGGATCAATAATAATAACAATAGCAGGATGGTGGATCTTGAATCTAATGAGTACAAGATGAAGGTGATTAGGGATGGATTGCAGGAGAGGAAGAATAATCGATAAGTTCAGGTAAGTGATGAGATGGTGTTTAATATTCAGAAAAGGAATCAAGGAATAAATGGTGGATCTTTAGAGTTGCAGAAGCCACCCAATATGTATAACCACTGTAAATAGATTTACGTTGGCAGACGGATGTATGGATCTTGATTCAGCATATGTACACTGATGCCAATGAATACATTACATTGCTGTTGAATAACCATAATTCATGAAGTTAGTTTTCTGATGGTATTAATTCATAACATTAGTTGTGAGATGTTGTTTTGTTAGTAATCAAGCAAGTGAGTACAGTGTCATTATAATTTCTTTTTTAAAGTTTAGAAGATAATTGAAGGTGGTCATTCTGAATGGGTAATTGACTAGCAATTGCCTCGAAAAGGTGCAATGATAGGTTGTTTGTTGGAAGGTAAAAAGGGGAAACCAAATTGTTTACATTCTTGAGCCAAAACATTGGTTTGGGCATCCATATCATGTAGAAATTATTCAATTTTATCTTTACATGTAGCTAGACTGAAATTTTCCCCTTGCTCTAGCCATTTTCCTTCCATGCTCTCCATCAAGAAGAGATTTGGTGAACCAAAGTAGAGTAACTGTCTCAACAAAGTGATTTTTCCTTGTATGAGAAGAGCCTAGGTCATCCAACAACCTTTTCAAATTAGCAATGAGGCTCTTAGTGCAAGGCACTTTAAATGGTTAATAATCTAGTTCTCCATTTTCCTTAGCTTATGCTTGATTAAGGGAGCAACCATACCAGAGTAGGAATCTTTGGTTTTATCATGTTTACTGAGCACCCTTGACATATGTGATTACCAAGATCTTGCAATAAGATTTCTATCCATTTTCTTAGGCAAAACCATACCACTCCCTCAGACAACACCAAATAAGAGACTTTAGGAACCACACTATGAAGCAAGAGAGTAGAAGAAAGGCTAGCCTCGTGAATAATCCTAGTCAAAATTGGAATGAGGCTTCTAATAGCCCCATACATGGTGATGAGAGAAAGTCATATCATGTTAAATAATGGTTTCCTACCAAGCCACATAGGGATCAGGTAAATAGACAGAACGATTTAAAGGAGTTTCCATCATTACAAGAACAGGAGTGTGAAAAATATGATGTTAATAGTATTGTCTATTGAAGGGAGAGGAGCTTCCACATATAGGCATCAAACAAGAAATCAAAACCCACCTCATAACATGAAACCTCCCTAGGTCTTGTTTTAGCATGCCTAATCATGGGAAGGACTATGAAAAGGTCAATATCACACATGATGGTGGGTCATGTTATGTTGGCTAAGCCTCAGACAATGCACTCTCAGAGGAGAAGGAGGAAGCAAGTGTCAATCACTATTGATTGGATTCTAGGGAAATGATACTGTTACATTCGTAAGATGATCTACAACTTTGTTGGCACACCTTCTTACATGAAAGGGGATGATGAACTCTAAGTTCGATAAAATAGAGGAGATCCATTCAATATAACTATAAGGCACCATCTATGAGATATTTTATCAACGGATGAAAAATTAATCATCTTGTTGAGAATGTGGATGATAATTTGGGATTCCCCTTCAACCATGAGCTTGGAATAATTTTCTTCATTGGAAAATTTTATCCTAAAGGCCCTTGCATAGACTTAACAACATTGTTAATGTCAATGCCTATCGAAACTACATACATTTTAATGATAGATCCCATACTATATGGAAACACCCCATTGAACCCTGTACGGCTCAGGTTTCCTTTTATAGAATCATAAAAGTTAATCTTGGTGAATTAATTATTAGGAGGAGAAAAGAAACTGAGGCTAGCTTTGCTAGGGGTAGGATTATAAAAAAGAAGAGGGGAGGAAAATGGAGATAAGACACAAACCTACATAATACTAAAATCCTCCCACTGGCCTTGCTAGTTCTCATTGTTCAAAAGCTTGACAATAATATTTTCCTTGATGTTTGATTGGATCATTAGTATATATTGTTTATTTCTTATTGAGCCGCTTGGAAAATTATATGTTTTCTTTCTTTCTACGATTCCCAAACAAGGAAACCTAGAAATAGTTCCCAAATTTTGTTCACAATGTTATTGTCAAAGGGTTTGGATCTCTTATTAGTGATGATCTCTGTAAATTGACCCTATTGCAGTTGATATTTTTAAAGAAGAGAACACCTTGATCCCAATAGTATAAATTAAATGACAATGATTGAACAAATGTTCAAGGTCTTTAGGGTGCTCATTACACATGAAGAATTTGGAATTTCCTTTAAATACTAATTTGTAAACTTGACAATCCCAAGTGATAGTTTTACCCTAGGACACTAGCTAAAGAAAAGCAGAGACTTTGGGATAAAGACTTTGATTCCATATTTGACACCATATTCAATCTCTGATATCATAGCTATGTTGAGGAAGAATGGAATAAGATTCTTTGAGAGTGAATATTCCTGACTTTTGTAGTCCCAAGGAAGGACATGCAGGCCTTGGTGAATCTATATTTTGTGAGATTAAAGACCTTGATAGAAGTTTTCCCATAGGAATCTTGGATGGGGTTTTGTCTATCAATATTTTCAAGCAATTTGTTTTTAGTCAATGTTTCCATTGGGATCCTCCCAAATGTGAGACCGAATTTTTGTTACTAGCTTAGGAAACTTATTGAAGCTGATTGCTATGAAAATAGTTATCAAATTTCTAGCATTGTTGCCAACCATCCACCCAAAAATAGGGTGGATATCACATCCCTAATATCCTTGAAAGAGTGTTGGTAGATAAGAAGTTTGTTGTGTGAGATCGCATTCCAAATGAGGCAACCAGGGTTGAGACTTTGAATATGAATGAGATCCTTATCATCAAGAACCAGAGCATATTTTCCTATCCATACTTTCCCCCATAGGGAGGAGGTATTGTGGATACAATACCACTAAGTATTAGCACTTAGACTCCACTTTAAACTTCTATACCTTTGACTCTAAGGTCAACTTGTGATTTAGGGAGATAGGAATTTGTTGAGGTGACTATGACCTATTTTTTATTATTATGGGAAATCCCCAAGTGAAGGAGCAATGCAAATTCAAAATGGATTTGAGTTTGTTTACATGTAGCAATCATAGAGATGAGATCGATGGGAATTATTCATAGAACTAATTTGAGGAGAGTTAACCACCCGACAAAATTTAATGACCAAAAAGTCTAGTTGAATAAACACTTTTCCATTTTAACAAGTAGGCAAGTCCGAGAAAACAACCAAACAAGTAATGAGAGGGGAAACTAGGTATTTTCAAGGCATTGAGTTACACCAAATATTTAGCAGATGGGTTATGTCCATCTGAACGGAAATAGGAGTGTCGAGGAAAAATATCAAATACTTTTCATAATTGAGGGAAATTTTGGAAGCATCTAACAAAACCTATAGGAGAGATTCGAAGGGTTCTTTCCTCTTTGATCGAAGGGGTTTCCATCAACATAGTATCGTCAATGAATTGGAGGTGAGAAGAGTCAATGTCATCATTAGGAGAATGGAGACATGAAATACACTTCTTTTGGAAATAATTTTTTTGGGATCTTCCATGACCCTCAATCATTGGGATGAAGAGGAAAGGGGAGAAGGGAGTTGGGTATGTGTTATATTCTTTGCATGTGTGTGTGGGGTTTAACATCTGTAGTATCCCTCCAACATCTAGTGATGTACCATGCGGACCAAGCATTGTGCATAATGTTGTCTCAGGGGGGATCCCAAGGGAGGTTTCACCAACACACTCCCCCTACTCTTTGTATCAAACATTAGCAATGGGAATTAGCCCATTTTACAATATGAGGCAATGAAGAGTTTAAAAAAAAATTGGGCTATTTTTTTGGCTATTTTTGGGTTTTTTTCTAAAAGTGTGTAATTTGATCTTGGTTAATGGATTGGGGTATATTTCCAAATCAAGTTAATGGATTAGGGTTTTGTATTATACAGAATACCTACATAATGTATTATGGCTCGTTAATAATCATAATGAGAAAGTGAGAGATGTGTCTCTATGTTTCATTGGTTTTCTCAGTTAAGGGTTTCCAGTGTAAATATCTATGTATTATGTGTGAATGTTGTGGTGTAATATATACTTTTCTTTTAAAGACAATTTGTATGCTTTACTTCTCTACACGGGTTTAAAAATTACAAGGG
Source organism: Pseudotsuga menziesii (assembly GCA_001517045.1). Taxonomy (NCBI): domain Eukaryota; kingdom Viridiplantae; phylum Streptophyta; class Pinopsida; order Pinales; family Pinaceae; genus Pseudotsuga; species Pseudotsuga menziesii. The sequence goes on along the minus strand of LPNX010325587.1, from coordinate 45,811 downwards.
AGTCACCTTGGTGAATTCCCCAAGAAGGGAAAACGATGGTTGTAGGTGATGCATTAACCAAGATATAAGAGAAAGTTAATGACACCAAAGTCACGATACATTAGGTATATTTAGGGGGGAAAACAAACAATAATAGGGAGTGGTAGATCAAGTACCGACTAATTTTTTCAAATCCTTGGAAATGTCGAGTTTGGTAAGCATTTTGGGATTTTTGTGGACTTTTAGGATGTGAATAGTTTCATGGGATAGAATAATACTCTCAAATATTTGGATACCCTCCACATAACTAGGTTGTTCTATAGATATGAGATGGAGAAAAATCTACTTTATATGGTTGGGTAAGACCTTGCAGATGATTTCAAAAATGAGATTACAGAGAGAGATCCGATGGAATTTACCTAGAGATGAGGTGTTTGATTATTTGAAAATGGGCACAAGGAATGTGGAGCAAAAGGCTAACAACAAACTCAAGTATGTTTTGGATTCTTAAACCACCTGCCAAATGTCCTACTGAATGAATTTCCAATAATGATGTTATAAATTGTGATGAATCCATCCAAGCCAAGGGATTTCCCAGTAGGAATTTCCATTACAACCAAATCTAATTCATCCATTGATATTTCATGAAGTAAATTTCATTTTGATCATCCATGACAAGAGGAAGGAAAATGACAACAATCTTATTAATTGCTTCTTCATTATTTCTAGGTGGATCAAAGAGATGCTAGCAATAGGATATTAATTTATCCTCAATATCCTCATGGAACGTAAGTTTCTGGCCTTTCTCATTCAAAATGAATGGAATTCTATTATAGTGGTGATGAAGAATTTGGAATGATTTTCTCCCTCATTAAGCTAGTTGCTTCGTGGTTTATTTTTTGAAAGGATATCCTCTTGGTCGATGCTTTGATTAGGTTCATCTATAGAAGTATTTCCTCCCTCAAATGATTTTCTTGTATGCCCCTTCTTAATGGCTTGGTGCTAAAGATGGGAAATTTGAATTTATAAAGAGTGGCGACCTTCGAAAATGTTTGCAAAAACTTCTTTGTTCCAAATTTTTAGCTTTCCTTTAGAAAAAACTTTAGGAGCTGATGAAGTTGATACATTTAAGTGCCATAATTTGAAGGGTATGCCTACCACCATCAAGTGAATTCTTCCATAAATTAGGAATGCTTGAGCCAAAGCTTCTCAAATCTAAAAGGATGATTCCTTGGTTGTTCAACCAAATCCACCTAAAGGGAAATGGGCTAGTTTTCCAACCTTGATAATGAGAGGATAGAAGATTCACATATGAGCCCTTTTCTAGTGAGTTTTTTTGAAAGCATTAATATGTCAATTCATGAGGTGATCTGGTTAGGGACCCCACACTGAATGTTCCAAGTTTGAAATTTGCTTTTGTCTTGATGTCCATGAGATCCATATTTTATATGAGAAAATGAAAATATAAGTTGCCATGATCAGGTCCCAATAAACTTCCTTTTTTCTCCAACGATGAGGTGATCATGTTGAATTCCCCTCCCAAAATCTAGTCGGAGATCCCTAAGATACATCATGCAATGTTCCAAGGGATTCAAGGAATTTAGGTCTATCTTCATGTGATGAGGGGCCATAAACATAGGTGATAAGGCCATGAAATTATGATTCCATGATGTGAAAGTGAGACGAGAGGGATTAAGAGGTGGAGAAAAAATATGAAATATCAATGAAAAGCATATTACAAAGAATATTTATATCTCCAGCTGAACATTTGGCATCATGGGAAATGGAATTACATCCTTTCCAACAGTTTTTTTGCAGTAGAGTTTAGGAAGGAATTCGATCATTTAGTTTCTTAAAGCATGACAATGAATGTAGATTCTTGATAAATTTTTAATCGAAGAGTACATTTCTTACTCTTCCCATTCAATCCTTGAATATTCCAAGAGGAAATACTCATTGAGAAATTATTGAGAAAAAGAGATGGGAATGATATTTTCCACAATTGAACGATACTACTAGAGGAAATGAGCCTTTCCCCTAACTCTTTGAAATTTTTTTGATTGGTTTTGTGACCTCATTTGGTATCTTTGTTTGGGCCAACAAGAATTGTTTGGAAGACCTCTAGAAAGGATTTCTAAGAAACCATGCAGGTAATTATTGGAGGTTTCTTGAGTCACCAAAGGAGGGGCCATGTTACTGATATCTTGTTAAAGGATTTGTAGTTGTGGGATGGGGACGGCTTGGATATATCCTTTATTATAAGCATCCACGATGTCATGAAAATCCAAATCATATAAACTTATATCATCTTCTTCCCCAAAACTCAATTGATGATCCTCTTTTATTGACCTACATTCATTCATCTCTGATTTTCTTCTCCTAACCTACCCTGAGGCTAAGATTTACTCAGTAAGTCTTAGAGATCATCTTGTGATAGTGGGTGAGATATAAACTAATCATGGGAATATTCATTGATGACATCAAATTTTTTTGATATGGGAGCATCCTTGGTTAGTTGGGTGGGCTTGGTTTTTTTATTTCTCTTTTTCGCTATCAAGGACAACCATAAATCCATCTGATACAACTTGGGGTTTTTTAGAGGATAGGTGAGGTTCCTTGTTAAGGTGGTATTCATGGAAATGGTGACCATAGTCATGACATCTTCTATAGGTGGAATGGTATGTGCTCATTGTCAAGGGTTTGAACCCACTCATAGTCTTGGAAGTTAAGGTAGATAGGCTCAATAAGAGGTTTGTATATATTCATATTAACAAAAATGATATAAAATTATGTGTACCATCCTTTATTTGTGACTTAAAATATTTTGACGAATTTAACTAGAGTGTTGTTGATACCAAAAAGAGTTTCCTCCTCTGAATATTCACGGGGAAGAGAATAGAGATGAATCCAAATAATAACGTTTGAAATATCTTCTTTATTAAGGAAAAATTTCTCTTTCTAGAATCACATGAGTAATACATCATTGTAAATAAGTAGTGTACTTTCTCAAAAACCATATTTCAGTCTTCCAAATGTGAAAAAATGTTGTGAAAAATCCCTTCTAGCTAAGTTCCAGGCCAATCTTTCCTTTTGATTTCCATTTATTAGCGATCCATCCTATTAGGGATTTTCTAGTAGGTCAAAATCTAATGAATTTGCAGATCAGGGTGTGATATTGCATGTGTTTCCACTAAGTTCCTAATCTATCTAATGTAACCTCATATTAGGGTATTAGTGATGCCTAGGGGATACATCCTCATGAGAACATAGATTGTTGTTTTGATTCAGTTTGGGGTTGGGTTTGGGTATCAACAGCCAACATAACATATCCATCTCATAACAAAACATGATATTTTACTTCTTCCCTGGAGGTGAAAGAAGTGAGAGAATGCAAATATGGGGTTCATGGTTGAAAGGAACAAATGATCTCATAGTCGGATGTATCTTTTCACCCTCCTAGAGGAGGGTCCATAAGTAGCCATAAAGCCAAAGGCCAACCCAAAGTGAGGGATAAAAACTATAGCTGAGCTTCAGATCTCTCGTTTATGCAATCATCTCATGAAAATAAAATTTTGAGTTTGAGTTAATATTATGATGAAGAAATATTCTAAGATATTCATATAAGGTCACTTCCTCCAATTTGTTGTTTACATACATCAAATTCACATACGAGATATTTAAGGATTTGGTTATCATAACTTTTGTTTCTACAATGTTAATGTAATCAAAATCGTGCTATAGAGAAAGTCCTTGATAATTATTATTTTCCTATCAAGATCATAGGTACTCCTCGCGAGGAAAATATCATGAGATTAAATAAGAAAGGATGATGAGAATAATGGCTAGAGTCATGCCAACACCCAAACAAAGCTCAAACATGTAAATGCGTATACCAAAAAGAGGGGGGGGGGACACGATCAAAACTTTCTTAACTCCTATATTACAATTAATTTCTTCTAACTATCCCTTAGTGTTCCTAAACTTAAAAATAATATTTCCCAACCTTATCACAACAACTCTCAACTCCTAATGAATGTTTCTCTCTTCTAATCTATTTGAAAGGTTAGTTATAGTTACTATGTCAAATGTTTTTCTAGAGTCGAAAAAATAGTACAAAAGATTTTTTTTAGTCCTGTTGTAGTTGCAACGTTTTTTCCCAAAATTCAAAATTTTTTGGGATCCTCCTTTAGTTCATTTTTTGCTCAATTTTGGTTTTGCTTGATGTTTGAATAAATATTACTTTTAGGTGAGAAATGTTTTAATGTTTGAATTAATTTTTTCCTCGCCATCAGAAGTGTTTTGGACTTTGAGTCGGGAGTCTAGTCGTCTGCGCGTCCGCCGTTGCGGAAAAGAACCGGACATCAAGTCTGAAGTCAAGTGTATTTGGTCTACAATGTTTTTCTTTATTGGCAGCTATTTAGAGATCCTCTCGGAGCCTTTGTCTATATGCCTTCCGCCATTTCAGAGAAGGTTCTGTGAAGTTGTCCGAGAATGTTTCGTCCTCTTCCGATTCCCGCCGTTTTGTCTCGCCGGTCCTTGTTTTTTCAACTTTCATCATTGCGGCTCTAGAAAGCACTATGATTCCAATAGTTTGATTTATCCACTTGATTGATGTTTTCGCTTGAGACATGTTCATTCTTACTCCATTTCGCTGGTCTGCGGAACTCGTTTCTGTTACAGGTTCACCGTTGCGGCTCTCTAATCATCTTTGGACCTGAAGCCCTAGTCTCGCGAGCTCCGATGCGAGTGTTGATTTGTTTTTCCTGCCAACGTCATTGCAGGCGTTCTGACCTTTTCTTCATTCGCTGTTGCAGAGGGGATAGTAACATGATCGCTGATCCCGTAGCCTTTCCGCTACCCGATGATCTTATTTTTTCCCGCCGATTGCATGTTTACCACGACATATATATTTTGGGTTTGGGGGTTTATTATTATTATTTTTTTTGGCGACTTCTCTGTGCCGTTGTTTTCATTCGAGAAGACCAATAATTTTGTTGTCAGTAACTTCTCTCCTAGGTGGCTCCGCCGTGGAGGCTCACTGGTTTTCCTCCACCAGTCGTGCAACAAAATGCTAGGTAGGCCCTTGTGCCCATTTTTCCATTCCGTTTGATTGGTCGAACTACTTTTGCTATCTCTGTGGTTAGTGTTTTCCTAGGTTTTCCCATCTCGGCCTGTATATATTCTTGAGTTAAATAATATGGCTTCCCGGTGGGGGGTTTAATATTTTTGCAATGATGACTCTCGTGGCCATTGAGGGTTTGCATACCACACTGGATTGCTGGGGAAACTGGTGCAGACGGTCGTTACGTTGCCCGCACCAGTGTGGCCATCCGGGGGGGCGTTTTCATGGTTTTTTTCCAAGATGTTGTGAGTTTGGTTCCACAGTTCGGTCGCCCTCATCTTCGCGAACCAAGACCACGATGTTGTTTTTACTTCCCGCTTAGGGTGAGACTGTTCAAATTCAAATCTGAACCCCGAACCAGTCTGGGTTAGAATTGCATTACCCAGTCAGACTGTGAAGTGAGTGTTTTACAGCAAGTAGCCCCCCCTTGTATTCTAGTGTGCTACCACTTGCAACGTCCTCACTTGAGTTGGTTTTAGTTTTTTGTGCCTTTTGTCTTTTGCATAGCGTGTAGGCCGTCGCACAGAGAGGGGATTTCGGGACTGTGTTCATGTTGACAAGAGGAGGGGGATATTTGTCGACCGTGATTTTCTAATTTAAATCTGCAAATTGTTGGGCATGAGTTGGTTTTAGTTTTTAGAAAGGAGCATTTGGTTTTTGAACATTGTTTGCTTATTTTTCATAGATGCACTCATCTTTATCATAGATGAAGTAAAATGCTTATACTGTTGTCTTTATTTTTTAATGTTATCTGGAAATGAACCAACATAACCTAAAATAAATTCCTATATATGACAGGGAAATTCCTCAGAATCAAGATGTCTAAATGTCAGAAGAAGAAGTCTCTCGTAGTTGAAGAGGAACCTGAAGTCGAAATCATTACTAGAGTCAAATACACCTATGAGGACACCAAATGCATAGTTGGTGTGGAACTCAAATATCAATGGGAGAATATTTACATATTGATAATGCGCCGAGAAGTACCTGACATAGGTTTTGAAGAAGAAACCATCTATGCCAATATAGAGAGATATTCTTTGATGAAAATTGCTACTAGACCTGATCTCTTTCCATGCTCAGAGGTGATTGGGTGGATTCTGCCCAGGGCAGATGTAACCACCATGATTTTGGAAAATGTTGCTAAACAAGGTTATGCTGCTTATAGCCCTGGGTATGTGGCACTGGCTTACCACTTACCATAAGCACAGGTGTACTTGACTGAGGACTGGCTGAGGTAAATTAAGATGGACCTAGTCGAGACACTAAAGAGAATGCTCATGCCTGGCAAGAACTTTAGAACTAGGTCGACCGAAGAATATGACACTGCAAGTCTAAGAACCCCTTACAGGATCATTTCCCTGATACTAAACAGGATTTTCGGGAGGGCCCACGGTAAAAGATTCAAATTGGAGTGGGTGCCTATCATTTTTTATGTTGCAACATAGGGGACAATGTTCAATTGGGAAAACATTGTGTCCAAGAGCCTCTCAGCCTGCATTGCTCCAGCATTGGGAGGGGTGTCTTAGAAGAGATCAGAGTTCTACATGATCTCTATATTGATAGACTGCATACTGTGCAACCAACCCTTCCCCAATATGAGGTGTATGTAGGACCGGGAAAGAACACTAGTCTACTCAGCATATAAGCCACTGTGGGCCCACAAATACCACAGTCACTATAGGGAAGTGTGTGAGCACTTCATTATTCCATTGTATACCTTGATTTTCTTGAAAGAGTGCAACTGCATGTCCGAGGAGGCATTGCAGGTGATTGAAGAATATGTAGACTATTACTTGACTGAGGATGGATTATATTTCAGAATGTTTTGATGCTCCAGAGCACCCTCACTACTGCATATGTATGCCACTGACTATATAGTCCATAAAGAGGCAGTTCGACAAGTCTTTTTAGATGGCATAGGGAGATTTCTATTTGAACATAAGAAAGAAGCATACCCTCCTTTTCCATTCAGGTTGGGAAGCTACAAGTTCACTAGGGTGAAGAAAGCTGACGAATTCATGGAAGAGTTGGGGAAATTGTATTTTGGGGAAATGCGTTTCCATAGGAATGATTCTCGGAATAAGGTTGCAGAGCACTGTAAAGAGGTGAATGTACATTTTGAATACACAAGCCACTGGGACAGAGAGGAATCCATTTTCCACAGTGAAAAAAATATAACAGCCTTAAGAAGAAGGTTTAAGAAGAAAATCACCACCAAAGGTGGAAAAGGACAGGATGAGCAAGCAAAGGAAGAGGAGGAAGAAACTAGAAAAAAAAATGAAGATGCTAGGAGACTAGCTCAAGAGGCTGAAAGTTGGCTCAAAGGAGAAGAGGAGGAAAAGAGAAGAGCTGCACTAGAAGCAGCTAGAATGGAAGAAGAAGCTACCAAGAGTGAAGAAGAGGAAAATAAAAGAAAGAAGGATGAGGAGCTAAAGAAGCAGGAAGCAGAAAAACTAAAGCTGACAGAGATAGTGACAGAGGATTCAACTTTTTATAGAGAATAAAGTCAGGCTCAGGGCTTCGAGAACCCTAATATTCAAGATCCTGAGGCAGCTGTTGGTGTCACACTAGGACAAGCTATGGTCCCCACCCTTAGGCTAATCCTGTTTGAGCAGAAGAAAGGGGAGGAGGTACTATATTTCAACACTATATTTTATGATAGGGAAAGGAAAAGGATAGTAAGTAAAGAGGACCGAGAGAAAGGTCGAAACTGGGGGATAGTCTGGTAAAATGATTAATGATACAACTGTAGTATATGGGATGGACAAGGACCCCAGGTTCACTATCAGAGCAGGGGATACATTGATCCACGCTTTTGAGGACAATGTAGATCAAATAATGACTGATCTCAAACAATCAAGGAAGTCCTCTTCCCAGCTCAAAGATACCCTAAGAAGAGAAAGAGAGGAAAAAAATAGCTTGAAAAGAAATTTTGAAGACATACAATGAGAAATAAAGTCTTCAAAAGCTAAGCTCCAGTCCCTCCAAGTAGAGAAGAGATCTATGGAGGTTGCCCAAGAAAATCTGGAGAAAGTGCAGCAAGAATGTCAAGGGTTGAGGGCATAAAAGGAGCAGCTGCTAGGCAGGATAAGGGATTTGGAGCTGCAGAAGGCTACCTTGTAGGGATCTGAGAGGAAATCTTAGGGGCATAATGTAGAACTTAAAGAACATATTATCTCATTGACAACAACCCTAGAATAATCCAAGGAATAGCGGGTCAGTCTTCAGCCACTCAAGGAGCACTTTCTAGCACAGAGAAGCAATATGCACCAGCTGCAAGTAGCCATAGAGGAAGAGAGGTGCAAGGTCTTGCACGTAGATAATCAGCTGGAAGATATTTTGGAAACCTCTTCATATTTTGTTGACAGATCGCAGGACATCTTCGAAGTCCTGAGAGGAAGGATGGCAAGATTAGAAGCGAATGAAGAAACCCCTGCAGATCTACCATCAAAAGACAACAAGCCCTAAGGCAAGACTATGATTTACTGGATTTTTCCATAAACACAGTCAAGGAATTCAAGAAGGATGTCAGGAAGACAAAGGGGGCTTGTGCATAATTCTTCAAAATGTTTTGATCACTTATAATCGATGCCAGGTTGAGGCTGAAAAGAGAATGGATACCTTTCCAGACCACAGCCTGTTTTTGGAGAATTTGCAAAGAAGATATCAAGGAGATGAACAAAGGATACAGCACATTAAAGATTTAGATGAGCATACCCCGAGGAATGAAGTAGATCATTCCACGGTTAGTGTGCAGCTTTTAGAATACCAACTTCTCCTGAGTGCAGCCAGAATAGAAGTCATAAGGAATCAGGCTGCTAAGTTCAAAATAAATATTTGTTTCCTAGAACCTTCTGAATTCGAAAGTATTGCCTCAGAAGCTTCAATGATGGAAGAAATTTTTGAATAGTCAAGCGAGACCCTCCTCATGAGCATTTTATTCATTTTATTGTAATATATTGTAATTTTGATAAGCACTTAATAAAATAAAATTATGGAAGGTGAAGAGTTGGGGAAGCCCAAGAGTCATGCATGGGAAGCCCAACAGTCTTATTCCTTTTTGTATAAATATAGAGAATCTAGACATGAATAGGGACTTTTTTCCTAGTTAGATTGGAAGACATATTGTAAGAAAAACTATTTCCTTTTGCAATAACAAATTACAGTTTTCCTATTGAAGAAAGCCTGGTGGAATGTTCAAATGTTATGCTATGGATTTGTTGAAGAGGAACTATTTCGTTTTCAGCTTTGTGTCCATTAACTATGAGATCGTTCTAACTCTTTGAACCTATGTTCTTGCATGAATGATTTCTGATTTGCTTATGAAAATTTCCACTATGAGTAATGAATGTTGTTCATATACAATTGGCTATCTAGTTGTTCAAATATCTTTAAATGTTCATGTGTTTGAAATAAATATCAACTATCTGTGATTTCTTTTTATAATGCATATGCACAAAATACATTACTCATTAATAAGTGACAATCTTGCTCCCTAGGGATAGATTAGGTAGTTACTTTTAATTTCTTGCTGTGTGTGTGATTTAGATGCAAGAGAGCCTAAGACGAGAGGTAAGAACCTACACATCACATTGTGAACACTCCTTGCATTCTCAATCAATCTGCATTTTAGATAGGCATTTTCATGTCATACTTAAAACTAAAAAAATACAAAAATATATACGATGGACCGGGCCGCAACCGGTAAAACCTTTTATTTTTGTTACTTGACCTACGGTAGCCGGACCGCAAACCGGACGGATTCCCTACACCAAACAGTCACGGGCTAGTTGGGAACATTAACTGGGGAGAATCCCTTGTTGTTGTTGCCTGCGAATTATTAGGCCTCAAGACACTCTCTATAATAGTCCTAAGTATAACAAGGTGGTCCGCAATTGAATGATAACTTCTAAATCAAACATGACCTTAAGTTTGTTTTCCATGAATTTCTAACCATACATCAACCTTATTTAATAAACCTTATTTAATAGAGTGAGTCCATATAACTTGGATGAATAAAGAATACTCGCAATGATCATATACATAAAGAAATAATGTTTATCTACACTTTTAAAATAAGAAATAATGTTTAAGCTCAAGGTTTAGAGTAAATATGCATGAGTACTAAATTAAAATCTTGTATATGTGAAGATAAGGATATGCCCACTCATTTTTAACACGATTTATTTTAGTTTAAATGTTAGTAAGAAACCTCTATTATATTAACTTTATCACTTGTCTTCACCCCTTTTAAGATATATATTTTATATGTGATTTTTAATTATAAAAATAAACCATTATGAATTACTTAACATGGTATCACCCTTTTCAACCAATCTGAATATTTAAATAAAATTGAGTAAAATTATTTACTAATTATAAGAATAATAAAAATAAAAAATAAATAAGTTCATTAACATTTAATAATAAAAAAACTCTTGATGATGATAAAAAACATTTATTATATTTAAACTTATCTTCATCTTTTCCAATAAATATAATTCCAATATTAAAAAACACTTTAAAAAACTTATTATTACAAATCAAGATATAATTTATATAGTTGCAAAGTTTTCCACAGTTCCAACATCAAATTCTCTTAAAAACTTGAATCATAACCATTATGAAAAACATTTAGAAAATCCACATACTGTTATTAACATATTACCAAATAAAAAAATAAAGTAAACCCTTATGAATTTCTTAACACTATATCATCATCACCAACAAATCTAGAGAATCCTGGAGGAAGATTGAGCAAATCCAGAAGTGTTTTATAACTTATAACCTCATAATTAAAACCAATACACCCTACCCTATTCTCCTTATATAAGTGGTTATTTCCCCTATTGAAATCCTTTCTGTGACTAGGCTCTTGTTATACAAGCACAAAATCAATAACATGAGAGACCATAGACTTTAAATTCTACCCAAAATCACTTAAGGCTCAAGCGAGGTTGGTATAAAGATACTAGGGCCTGGTTAAACCATTGGAGATCAACAAAATTGTTGCATTGCAAAATATTAATAACATTAAAAATATTGTTACTTCTATGTTTAAAGAGAAAATGTTGTTGAATTTTCATATGCTTAACTAAGACATAAGTATATCATTTCATTTTTCATAATAAAAGCATATAAAGTAGGATCACTGAAAGAAACAGTATCACAAGAACAACACAGATTTATCCTGGGAAAACCCTAAAGGGAAAAACCCAGCAAAAGCTTCCTCAATATAGATGCCCCAAGAGTGGAAAAATGTAAAACCAACAAGGAGGTCAAAAACCTGATTCTCCTCCTTCTCCAGCAACTCCTCTCCTCCACAAGTGCGCTATTCCAAGTGAGTGTGTGTGTGTGTCAAATGAGGAGCACTACACCTCTATTTATATTCATCTGTTTACTTAAAGTTTACTCAATCAACATGTCGGCTTAAGTTAACTCATGTAGGATTGAGTTACACATGTAGGCTCAAGTAACCACACGGGGTGCTGATGACCCACCTTTATAATTAGAGGGGACTACCTCATGACTCTTATTAGTTCTTCCAATTAGGAGCATCGGGGTATAATGTAATACAAGTGGTTCTCCCAGTTGGACCATCGGGGACCACAAAAGATACATAAAGAATATTCTTCGAAGTTACAATATTTCAACAATCCCCCTTAACGAGAAGGGTATTCTACATCAACAAAAACAAGAGTAGAGATAGCGGACATCATCAACATCAGCAGGGTAACACATCTATAAATCATTGGAAGCTTTTCAACATCATGTAGTCTTCATCATCAACAACATCTTTAGCATTTTGATCTTTCAATTTTCAGCGACATATTCAGCACTTGGACCTTTCGATCAGCAACATATTCAGCACTTTAACTGGTTCGATCAGCAACAATATCTTCAACATTTTGATCTTTCAATTAGCAACGACATCTTCAGCACTTGGACCTTTCGATCAACAACATCTTCAGCACTTTGACTATTCGATCAGCAACGACATCTTCAGCATTTTGAACTTTCGATCAGCAACATCTTCAGCACTTTGATTTTATCGATCAGCAACACCATCTTCAGCATTTTGTCCTTTTGATCAGCAACATCTTCAGCATTTTGACTTTTCGATCAACAACAACATCTTCAGCACCTTGACCTTTCGATCAGCAGCAACATCATCATCATCATATTCTGATCTGTCGAACATAATCATCATCACATTTTGATCTTTCGATCAGAAACATCATCATCATACTCTAATCTTTCGATCAGAAACATCATCAACATAGAAACATCATCATCATACTCTGATCTTTTGATCAGAAACATCATCACCATACTCTGATCTTTCAATCAAAAGCATCATCATCATACTCTGATCTTTCGATCAGAAACGTCATCATCATACTCTGATCTTTTGATCAGTACGACATCATCATCATCAGCAACAACTTGCAATCCAAAACTCAAAGACAAAAAGTATTTGGATCACTTTTGGACTTAAAGTCTAGGGATGATACAATCCCACCACATTCTCGACAACCGAGGTTACCGTATTGATTACGGGAGAATCAGTCCCTATCACTTTAGGACTAAGTCCAAGGACGATGCAATCCTACCACATTCTCGACGACCGAAGTCACCGGATACAATTACGGGATAATCACTCTCTATCACTTTAGGACTTGAGTCCAAGGACGATGCAATCCTACCACATTCTCGACGACTGAAGTCACTGGATACAATTATGGGATAATCATTCCCTATCACTTTAGGACTTGAGTCCAAGGATGATGCAATCCTACCACATTCTCGACGACCGAAGTCACCGGATACAATTACGGGATAATCACTCCCTATCACTTTAGGACTTGAGTCCAAGGATGATGCAATCCTACCACATTCTCAACGACCGAAGTCACCGGATACAATTACGGGATAATCACTCCCTATCACTTTAGGACTATGTCCAAGGATGATGCAATCCTACCACATTCTCGAGGACCGAAGCCACCGGATCTATTATGGACAAATGTCCCAGGATGATACAATCCCTCTTCATTCTCGAGGACCGAGGTCTCCGGATCACTTTAGGGAAGGTGCCCAAGGATGATACAATCCCATCACGTTCTTGATGATCGAGGTCACTGGATCTATTATGGACAGATGTCTCAGGATGATACAATCCCTCTTCATTCTCGAAGACTGAGGTCTCCGGATCACTTTAGGGAAGGTGCCCAAGGATGATACAATCCCATCACGTTCTCGATGATCGAGGTCACCGGTTCTATTATGGACAGATGTCGTGGGATGATACAATCCCACTGCAACATCACTACTCCCCCTTTTGAGGAAAGTCTTTCCGAACAACACCAAGCTTGTCTTGAAAGTGTTCAAACTCTACTCGAGGCAGAGGCTTCATCGGTACATCATCATCCAAACCATCATCATCTATGTCTTCAATATATGGATACAAATCTATCACCATCTGTATCTCTAGTATGTGAATACTAAAAGCATCATCATCTATATCTTCAGTATAGAAATACTGAAATCATCATCATCTCTATATTAGTATAGAAATACGGAATCACCATCATCTATATCTACAATATGTAAATACTGAAATATCATCTATATCTTCAGTATGGGAATACTGAAATCTATATCTTCAATATGGGAATACTGAAACATCATCATCTCTATATTCAGTATAGAAATACTAAATCACCATCATCTGCATCTACAGTATCATTATCTTCATCTTATCTTGTATGTAGAAATACCGGATTTCTACATGTTACGTGGAACACAGGGTTCTTTGTCATCACAACTGTGGTTATCACATAGAATCATTGTTGTATCCATCTTCAGGTCAAAGAGACTTGATATCGGCTTCTGAAGTCATATGGCTTCATAACATAGTAGAGAAATCTACTATGTATTCTGCTTCAACCGTGCTAAGAGAAACACTGGACTGTTTCCTGCTAAACCATGAACTCATAGCAGACCTCAAAGCATATACCTGATTTGATTTTCCTGTCTGAGATAATTCCAGCCCAATCTGCATCTGTGTATCCATACAATCTATACTCATGGCTAGCATCATAGTATTGACCAAAGTCTATAGTCCTCATCACATGTTTTGCAGCTACTTGGTGAACCCGTTTTGGTTGAACAAGATATTGACTTAAGGTGTTCACAGCAAAACAAATTTCTGGTCTGGTATTTGTTAAGTACATCAATGACCCAATGATCTGTCTGTAGTGAGTCACATCCACTAACTCTAATGAGTCATCAGCTAATAGCTTTAGGTTGGAGTACATGGGTGTGGCCATGAATTTGCATTTCAGCATATTGAGTCTCTTCAATATCTCTACCACATACTTTCCCCGGTTGAGAAAGATTCCTTCTGAACTTTGCCATACTTCTAGACCTAGGAAATAATGCATTAACCCAAGGTCTTTCATCTCAAATTCTTCTGCTAGTTTCTTCTTACTTTCCATGATCTGTTTCTCATTCCCTGTCAAGAATAAGTCATCCACATATAGTAATAGAATGACAGGTACATCTTCTACAACCTTGTAGGAAAGGTTAGGATCGACTTTACTCTTGGAAAAGCCCATGCTCATCAGGAAACTATCTATTCTTCCATACAAAGCTCTGGGAGCTTGCTTCAGGCCATAGAGGGCCTTCTTCAACTCGCATACTCGATTCCTTCTATCTTCAACTTCAAATCCTCGTGACTATTTGATGTAAAACTCTTCCTCAATCATACCATTAAGAAAGGCTTGTCTTTACTTCATCATGGAAGAAACTACCATGATAGTTTTGAAGGAAATGTACCTTGCTTCCAGAAGTAAGTGTCTCTTCAGAGTTAATTCCCTCTTTATTATAGAAACCTCTAGCCGCAACTCTTACCTTAATTCTATCAGCAACATATCTTATCTTGCAAATCCATTTGGAAGATACCACATTCTTGCTTTCTGGTTTGAGTAGTATATCCCAAACATCATTCTAGTATCACAACATCTTCTATGAGTTTTTCTTCTCAGGTCATCAACATATCCTAGACTTTTGCATTCAACCTTGAAGGTTGGAAACTACTTTACTCTTGGTAAAGTCTCGATCCATCACAAAGCTATCCATCATGTTATACCATGTCGAACTCAGATATAATTTTCTGTAGTCACTCCCCCTGAAGTGGAGTATCATCTTCCTTCTTCATTCTGTACAGGTGGTTCTATGCTTGACATATACTGGTCAATAGAGTATGTCATGTCATAGTCTATTCTTTCTAGGGAGAATCACGAACCTTGCTTTGTACATTTGTTTCATCATATCATATACATCATTCCCCCTGATCAAATGTTATTCTTTGATCATAGCTTCTTCCATAGCAATCTTTTCTTGAGTTATCTCTTGTACCCATGGTGGTCTTCATCCTTCAAGGTGGATCTACAACTCTCTGAATCTCTTTCTTTCGTCATGGTGTCTCTGACCCTGGGAGCTTCAGATTCATGTTTATTGGAGTGAATCTTGAATTGTCATCACTTGTTCTTCGGAACAAGTCTCATCCTTCTTTTCTTGAATGAGGCTATACATGACCTTTCCTACATTTCAAATGCACCAGTTGCATGGTTAGAACTATGTCATAAAACATATGCATAACGACAAATTCTTATGCATCATGCAACTATTTAGTCAATACAACATTCAACCATATCTCACATAGACTTTCTAGATGCTTTCCATCTCTACCATGACATTATTGAGATTCTGCACTAATCCAATATGTCAGCAAAGAGGTTTGATAAGTAGCAATGGAGAGTTGTATAGCACCATGAGCTACTTACCCATCACATGTATATTAGTAGTATACAGTCATTAATGCAAACAATCTATCATGCATAACACATCAACTGAATATAATCAAATGTGTAACAAAACAATATCATGAAATGTCAATTGAATACTTATCTTTATTTGTTTCATGGGTATACTCCTTCTTGAGTCTTCAGCTTCATCGACTTCTTCATCCATGATAGCATCGTTTCTTATCCGAATACTGAGGTGGATAAGAAGTCCTTCAAGAGTTGAGATCTTCATATTTCTCATTGATTGAGGGATCTTCTTTGGAAGATGAGAGCTTGATCTTCAGAGACGAGCTTCTTCTTCTTCCCAAAGTCGGCTGAAATTAATCACTTCCTTCTGGAACACATTTCTTAAATGAATGAATTTCATGATCCTGGGAGGCCATCCAAGGTGGCCATCACCACTTCTGCATTCTTCACTTCTTCTTTCCCCGCTTGAAGTTGTTCTTTGATTTGAGAGATCCTTATGACTGCATGGTCTCTGCATTTCACATTCTTCAGCTGGTTTCTTAAGGTCATATTCTGATCTATGTTCTTCCCTTGAAATAGCTTGGTCAAGGAATCAAACCTCATCGATGTCTTTAGGGAAGACACTTGTAGTACAATTTGATTTGAAATTGAATCATCAATGATCTTCTGGGATTTGACCAAGTTCTTCTTGAGAAAGGCTTCTAGCCTCATCTCCCTCTGAAACTGGAACCTCTATGCTCATATAGGTGTCCAATCCATTTTATTCAGAGAGATAATATACTTATAGGCTTGGAAGTTGTCAACTTCACCAAGCTTATCATCAAGCTGATGTCATAGATCACTTTTAAAAACAACCTCAAATGAACATAGCAAAGGATTAGATCTTACTGATTTGAGGTGTCCGTCCTGGTTCCGGAGCTGGCTGATATAGGGTTTGTCATAGAAACCCTAATTTTAAAACTTGGAATATTTCAGATCTGATTGGATAGACAGATAGATCTCTTCAAATGGAGCTGTCCAATGTACTCCATTTCTGAAAACAGTGGAGGGAAGCTCCCGGAACAGGAAGCCCTAATTTTCCAATTTCTTCTACAGAAATGCCTGTTACTATTTATGTGATATATCTGAAATTTATGATCCTCTATGTCTGAATATTTGTACTGAGGTAACCTCACATGTCCCTGATCCACCACCTCAGGTTTCATCAGAATTGGTTTCACCATTTGGGATTTATGATCCTTTTCCCAAGGTGACCTGTTACAGGACTGTTCAGAACAGCGAAGTTGTACGGCATACCACGTGTCACTGGTTCATCCTTTGAGTCTGATATTTGGACCACCAAAATTAAAGTCCGTGGAATTTTTGGAACATCTTCAGGAATTCCATTTGGACCTCTGTAGCCCAAGATATTGCAATTCTCCCCAGGTGTCCTGTTTAGGGATGAATTCTGGAAGAGGCTGGAACCCTAACTTGGAGAGAACATATCTCCTGGAATAAAACGAATATAAGGATGAATTTTGGAAACAGTTTTCATCAGGAGTTTAGCTTCAGCCCCTAAAATTTTCAGCTCCTTATCCTTCTCCAATATCGGAATATAGCGAATGTTCCAAAACGTAGCAGTTTAGTATTTAGAGTTTTTTCTAGCTCGGGGTCAAACTAGGGTTTGAATTTCCCAGAGATTCACCCAACCAAAAATATTGATCTAGGTCTCTAAACTTCGGTTTTGATGAGGAGAACAATCCTATGCTGGTCTCACTCAAAAATTCCTCTTCTATAGAAAGCCCTAATTTCCACATCGAAAATTGAAAAATGCTCGGAATTGAATTCCGCTTCGACAGAACGATGCACCCTTCAAAGGAGAGTCAGCCTAGCTTTCTTTTGCTGATTGATTGTGGAGAGAGAACCAAAAAATAAGAATCCCTAGCTTCTGTAACTTGTGAAAGCTGCCCTATTCAGGTTAGCTCTGATACCATGTTGAATTTTCATATGCTTAACTAAGACATAAGTATATCATTTCATTTTTCATAATAAAAGGATATAAAGCGGGATCACTGAAAGAAACAGTATCACAAGAACAACATAGATTTATCCTGGGAAAACCCTAAAGGGAAAAACCCAGCAAAAGCTTCCTCAATATAGATGCCCCAAAAGGGGAAAAAGGTAAAACCAACAAAGAGATCAAAAACCTGATTCTCCTCCTTCTCCAGCAACTCCTCTCCTCCATAAGTGCGCTATTCCAAGTGAGTGTGTGTGTGTC
Organism: Pseudotsuga menziesii; assembly: GCA_001517045.1. NCBI lineage: Eukaryota > Viridiplantae > Streptophyta > Pinopsida > Pinales > Pinaceae > Pseudotsuga > Pseudotsuga menziesii. The sequence goes on along the minus strand of LPNX010325587.1, from coordinate 27,615 downwards.
AAATGAGGAGCACTACACCTCTATTTATATTCATACGTTTACTTAAAGTTTACTCAATCAACATGTCGGCTTAAGTTAACTCATGTAGGCTTGAGTTACACAATTAGGCTCAAGTAACCACACGGGGTGCTGATGACCCACCTTTACAATTAGAGGGGACTACCTCATGACTCTTATTAGTTCTTCCGATTAGGAGCATCGGGGTATAATGTAATACAAGTGGTTCTCCCAGTTGGACCATCGGGGACCACAAAAGATACATAAAGAATATTCTTCGAAGTTACAATATTTCAACAAATGTGGTATGAGAAATATTTAGAGACTAAAATAAAATTAAGATATTATAAAGAGGTCATCAACCCTACTCTAGAAGATCAAAAGCATCTCTTTGTTTTAACTAGTTGTTACAGCTAATTTTACCACACATGGTAGATCACACATTTATGGCCTTCCCTATCCCTCTACATACTCTTTGGACCCCATGGACTATTTTTGTACCTTTGATGTTTCCATGATCATCCCTAAAAACACCTGTTATTTTCTATACGCTACTTTTTTACCCTTTCTCACGTATATATGTGGATATAACCCTTAAACCTGCGTACATCGGAATGTGTTCAAAAGGAAAAATATTTTTGGAGTTTTCCTTGATGTGGATCCGAGTCACTTGTCTCCTGGCCTTCCATATGCCTCAAGATCACTTAGATTTGACCTTCCATCACCCCATTGAAGCACTATATAAGGAACCCTTTAGATACATTGAAAAAGGAGGAATTGAAGAGCAAGAAAACTATAGTCCATTGTTTATGTAGCTTGCTTATAATTCAGTCTACATCCCTTTGTCCCTTGGAGCACTTGGGGTTCTCCCCAAGCTTGCCTTTTCTTGTGAGCTTGCTATCGAGAGATGGAGGATTGAGGTGGTGGAGGCATAGGTGGAGGACTCAATTTCTTCGGTTCGTAGACGTGCCAAAAGAGGTTGTCATTCATGTAATCTTTGATTTATATTAATAGAAATATCTTTTCCTATCCAATGATGTGCATTTCAATGAATATTGAATCCATGGATTATTTTAATTGCTTATACATTATTGATTCTATATGCTAGAGTAGGTCTAACACAATTATATAGCATGCTTGTCTTATTTGCTGATTATAGAGAGAGAAAATTGTTAACACATGTGGGATTGGAAAAGCTCAATGGAGATCTACATCAACCATCTGGAATAAGGTGTGTTTCGATATCCTTTAGTGCTAGATGTTTTATTTCTCTTGCTTATTGGGAAGGGATTGATTTCTGCGGTTACTATGTCTATTGTGGTACACCCCAAGCCATAGGAAGTTTTCTTCATAACACTAGTTCAAAGAAAAAAATTAATGGGCGCTTGGACAAAGTTTGTTCCAGTTTTTAGTGCCACTTTAGAAATCAAAAATGAATTTTCGATATGTAAATATGTAACGCATATGGATTATTGTGGCTAGGATTGGAAAACTCAAGCCCAAAATCGAGGCTAAGCTTAGTTAGCCAATATCACATGTGTGATATATTGCACTTGCATTTTCTAATAGTTACAAATCACAAGTGCGATATATCACACTTGCGATTTGTAAAACAAAAAAATTAAAACAAAGGCCCGTGGCCTAAATTTCTTATTTCATAGTGAAGGTCGTGATATCGGGACTGCGAAAAACCACACCAATGATTTGAGTTTGAGACTTTGGAAGGTAATTTGGAAGGGTCGATTCATAACTTGGATCCAATGGAAGGTAAGTACTCATTTCCTTCAAAATTGATTTCAATTTTTGTTTGTGTTTATTCATTTTATAGTTTTTGTTATTTTTAAAAATAATTTAATAAAAAAAATCGAATTAAATCAAACAATGAAACATTAAAACAATTTTGAATTTGTTTTTTTAATCTTAACAGAGAACAAAAATGTTGAACATAATGTCCAAAATGAACCCACTAATAACCAAGAATCAAACCCAAACACAAACCCAAATATGGACAGAAACCCAAACACAGAGGGGGAACAAGACCAAAATTCAGTGGTTCTAGCTCATCTAGGTGCATTGAGGCATCTTAGCTCATTGTTTAGAGGGGGCAGGGGGTGGGGGGGGTGGGGCATTTTAGACAATAATTATCCAAGGCATTGGATACCATAACAAACACAATTTCTAATTCCTAGGGAGCACTGTACAACATTAGCTCATAAAGAGAATCCATGAGGCAATGCTATTTCGATGGTTTGAGCTGTAAAGACATCAAAAAACTAAAGATAACCAAATACCAATTGTTTTCATTATTTATGGACCCTAGAACCAGATTGGTTCCACCCACCAGTCGAACACACATTTCCATAAACTAGTGTGTGGAACCAAATGTGAAAGCTAATTGGATGGATCGCTGGTACATGGTCTTTGATGAAGACCCTCATGGAAATTAAGACATCCAATTCTATTTTCTAAGGAAGTTGTATGCATAATTTACCTTGGGGAAACATGTTAACTATTTTGATATTTTATAGTTCCAGGGAGTTATCACTCCAGAAAACTCCTCTAGGTTGCAGCTCGAGGATGCCTGGCAACTTAAATATTTTTAATGGTTTTTCTAAATGGATCAAGTTAGATGGCCTAAAGGACCTCACACAATAAATACATGCATAAAAATCACTCAAAATATAAGGCTTCTAACCACCAATGTTCAGAGGGTTGATAATAAGGTGAATAGATGGAGAACTTACTATGATGACAGATTCATATATAAAGCAATCACATGAATGGATAATCATAACAAGGAAAAATACTTGTAATTCAAATCATCAACACATAGATAGGATGGGAGCTATCTAGCATTAGATAAAAAGAATGAACCTGAATTAGACATTCGAGCACAAGCATAGAACAAAAAAGATATGGAAGCTGAATATATAATGGCAAAATATCTTATATTAAATGATGAATGACATGAGAAGCTTGAATATAATAAGTGTCCCACAAGTATCTGAAGTCAAACCTTTGCTTCAAAATAAGCCTTAGGATTTATAGCCTTTACAAAAATATTCAGATCCTGAAAAGTTGGATCTAATTTACCAAAAATAGATAAAATAAATCTTTTTTGCAAAATTAGGTCAAAAACCCTAATTTAAGTACTAGTCTATCTAACTCTAACACTTGTTCACTCATTGAACTCTTTGATAAATATAGTGATTACTGAAGTAAAGCTGTGACCTGTTATTTGATATATAAGCCACTATTGGTAAAAAATAGGTAGGGTTTGTGACCTATTTCTCCTTGATCGCACCCTCAAAACTGGAACAGACCCCCTCCATTGGTGCTTTTCATCAATTTTGAGCTTAATCATTCATCCCTAAGGTGCTTGTAACCATCAAAACTAGTTCTGTGTGTAAACATATCATTCTGCACCCTTTTGCGCTTCCGATGGTTAAGGAAGCAGAATCCTGGGTTTGTTAGCTGCCGAAAGCTCTGCTTTCGGTGGTTAATGAACTGCTGTTGAGTTCGCCTAAGCAACCGAATGTTTTGTTTTCTACAAAATTTTATTAGCCTTTAAATCAATATTCTATATATTTTACCTTTGTCTTTTTGGTAATTCTTCCATTTGCCTAGGGTTTGAATGAGTAGTAGCATCATGGGCTGCATCAAGATCCTGAAAGCTTGCTGCTACCTCTGCTAGGGTTTCTAGTGCAAAGTGAGTCTCAGAGCTAGGGTTTGAGTTGGAATTATTCATCTGGAGCCTCAAAAGTCTGATCATCCTATAAATCTTGGTGTTGTCCTTCATAAACCTCAAATTCCTTTTTTGCAGCAGGAAATACCTCCCTTTCATTTCAAGCAGGGAATTACTCAAATGAGTGTTTTTCTTGGTTAATACTGCATTAGTTCTTTTTATCTCCCTCTCTAAAACTTCCAGTTCATATACTTGCCTTAACAACTGGTTGACTGTTTGTGACCTAGGTTTGATTGAGGAAGCCTTTTCCACTAGTTCACCCTGGTCTTCTTTTGGTGTGGGTGACAGAAACTCCTCATATTCTGCTGCCACCTGCTCTATTAGGTTAAATTCTTGCTCCTTTTCTTATTCTAAATATGAGTAGGGTAAGTTTAGTATATTTCCACTTTGTGTTTGGGCCTCCTTCACCTTTCCACTGAAGTCCAGATTTATTTTATCTTGGTTGGTTTTAGAAGTTGGAGATGGCTGATCCACTGTCACTGGTGAGATGGATCTCCTCTTTCTTCTGCCACTCCGAGGAGTGGTGGAATTCTTTGAGGGAGAGTTTCCTTTATCTTCTGGCTCTAAACCTGTTTCAAACTCATTACAAAATAAGAAATATTCCCATGCTATGTTTCTCCTTTGCAGGAATTCTTGGACAATGAGTTGTATCAGGCCATGGTGAAATAGCCTTCCTACAATTTTAGTGGGCTGGGCCTTGACCTAGTGTGCCATCTTGGTTAGGATCTTGTGGACGTAGAAAGGTATATTTAAAGGGATTATTCCTATAAAATGGTTCATCAATTTGAAATGATATATCATTGCCCTGTTATAGCTTCCTTCACAAGTTGTGTAAACCAAGATTTCTTTCAATAATTGCTTCCACCTCTCCTCTATCCAAGTGGATGGAACACTTTTCTTCCATACTACAGCTCTATGTTCAGGTTTTAAATATGATTTGAACTCCACATTTTAAGTAATGGTGGTATTAAACCATTTCTCCCCATTTCTTGGTTATTCTGTCACTTCTACAATTAGGGTTTCATCCACTAGGAACTCTTCCTTACCTATCAGTGCCTTAGAGCCATCAAACGAAAGGGAAAATGCTTCTACCACTTGCTGGTGTGAACCCTGGATTTTTTCACAGAACCTGTAACAGCCTGAATCATTGAATAATTGGCAGACTTCTGGATGTGACTCAAGATAGCTGATGTCCCCTAGTTCCTATCTAAGAGTAGGTCCTCCTCCCTTTTTCATCTCTGAGTTGTGCTTCTTTGTACCTGCAAAAAACCAAAATTCGAACTCTATGAAGGAATTTAGCGCGATAGTTTCAAGGATGGCCTTGAGTAGTAAGAATGCTTGCAGGGAATGTGGATTGTACTGAAGATATGGTGCTGATTTTGAGGGGTTAACCACTCGATTGGTACTTGAGTAAGCTAATGGTGGATTCTGGTGATAACCATGAGATCACCATCCTAGTAATCATTTCCAACTGGGACTTGATGCTTCGTGGAGGTTTTACTGTGGTCGTGGAACAGATGGAGGGAAGTCTAGGGTTTTGATTTCAATTAGTCATTTTAGATCAATAACGACCTTTTAGCCACCAATTTATGATTTACTGCATTCCCCTGGTCTTTTCGTTGGTTTAAAGTGGTAGATTATGACATGGCTCATGTTGATCAACTTGATTCTGATGGACAGATAATCGTTTTCCTTTTTTGTCCTTTTTAGTGGTTAAGAGAATCTAAGGTTTAATTCACAAGCTGTCGAAATCCAGGATTTTCGATGGCTAATGAATTGTTGGTGAGCTTTCCTAAGCCACCAAAAGTTCCCTTTCCAAAATTAAAAAAAAACATGATCAACAGGCTTTTGGTGGTTAACGTGGTCCTGAGTCGAAACTATTAGCTGCTGAAATCTAGGATTTTCAGTGGCCAATGAACTGTTGGAAATTTTTCCTAAGCCACTGAAAGCTAAAAACTTTCAAATTTCTTGAAAAAAAGAGCACCAAATATTCTAACTTTGTTAGTCACCCAAACATCTTTCATAATATGACCTGAAATGTTCATCACTATCAAAAAAATAAATTGTCTAAGTGGAATTATTGAAAATTAATTTATTTAGGAGATAACATCTAGCTCCTACTCGGGGATGGGAACCTCCCTATGAGGTCCCAAGAACCCCAGACCAAAATTCCTTTCCTGAAAAAAAAATATGAATTAAACCTATCTTCTACTGTTCCATTGGGCATGGAATTTATTTTGTAAGCAAAAAAAATCTACTAACTAATATTTTACAATAACAAGGCCTTAAATCCTTAGATAAAATAGATATTTTGAAATCGCCCATTTGTAGGTCCATCAAACACTTCCTCTCCTTCCAGATTTTGCAATTTGAAGGTGTTGTTCTGCTGCACTTGAGCTATCACAAAAGGGCCTATCCACATAGATTCAAACTTTCCATGCTTTCCCTTGTCTTTCCTGATAATATCCCACTTGAGGACCCAATCTCCAACCTGAATGTTGTCCAATTTTTCCCTTTTGTCAAAAATAATCTTGATCTTTTGTTGATGAGCTTTTGACCTTTCCATCACCTGTTCCCTGACTTGCTGCAACTCCACCAAATCAAGCATCCTCCTCATCATGTCATTTGGTTCATCTTGTTCCTCTTGAAAGAATTTTGCAACTGGGAGAATTAGCTGAATGGGAAAAATGGCCTTAGTACCATAAACCAACTTGAAAGGAGAAGTCCCTATGGATCTCTTGTCATTCACTCTATCTTCCCATAGATAAAAATTTAGCTTAGAATACCAGCTTTTCTGATTAGTCTCGAATAGTTTTCTGATGATCCTGACTAGGATTTTATTGGATGACTCAGCAAGGCCATTTCCTTGAGGGTAATAGGAAGTGGAAAGCACCAGTTGATATCCCATTGTCTCACACATGTTAACCAATGCCTCGGATTTGAAATCTGGTGCATTATCAATCACTAGCCTTGCTGGGAATCCAAAACTGATAAATTTGTTCTCATATAAAAGCCTCATGACAACCTGGTGAGTGGAATTCCTTATAGGTACTGCCTCTATCCACTTCGTGAAATAGTTTGTGGCTACTAGGATCCATTTGTGCTGACCACTGAATGAAGGATTAATTTCACCTATGAAATCAAAACCCCACTGCTGAAAAGGACCATTCACTACAATAGGTCTAAGGGGCAAGGATCTGAGCTGCTACTTCCCTATGAATATTTGGCACTTGTCATAGGCTCTCACAAAGGTACACACATCAGAGAAGAGAACAGGCCAATAGTACCCAGCCCTCAGAATCTTGTGGGCTATGGTCTTCCAGTAATGATGGCCTCCACATGTGATTGAATGAAACTGATGCATGACATGAACCGACTCTTATTTATATAAGCATCTCAACAAAACACCAGATAGATCTTTCCAATACAACAGTTTATCAATTACACAAAATTTAACAGACTTAAGTTTAAGAGCCCATGCTTGATTTAGACTGAGTGCAGGGGGACTTCTAAATTTTGTAGGAAATGAATAATACCTGAGCACCACTCACATGAGGACAAGTTCTCAGTTACTTCTTAATTGTTATTTTGCTCCTGAATTTCCTCTACTGCTGTTCAAGCTGCTGTTTCTGTTGATATCTTTGTTGCTATCTCAGTCTACAAAGTAGCTGAATTTATACCAATAAAATTAATTCCCAAAAGATCACAATTTTCTTTAGCCACGAGTTTAGCTATACCTTGGCCTTTCACTAACTTGGTGGGATTTAATTCTATGTCAAAATCAATAAGCTTGGCTATCCATTTAGCTCTTGTTCCATCAATGTCAGGATTAGTTAATACATCCTTTACAACAGCTGAAGGGACATAGGCAAGGACCTTGGCATGTAGAATGTAAACCCTGAAGGATTTAAATGACTTGATGAGAGCATAAGCCTTATTTTCAATGGGATCATATTTTAGTTCAGTATCCCTCAATGTCTTGTTGAAAAAGGCAATAGGGTGATCAAGGCATTCATCATGTTTTTGTAACAGCACAGCTGCCACTGTGTCATAGGATGCAAAGGAGAAAATGCAAAAACCCTTGGTGTAGTATGGACTAATTAGAGTGGGAGATTCCATGATATCCTTCTTGATGTCCTCAAGATATCTTCTTGCTTTCTATGTCCATTTTATTTCATCCTCCTTTCTTAACATAGAAGTTATGTGTTTTATCAGCTCAGAAAAGTTTGGGATAAACTTCCTGACAAAATTTATCTTACCCAGAAATGGCTGAATATCCATTTTTGACCTAGGTATGGACAACTTCTGGATTGCTTCAACTCGAATAGGATCAATCTTCACACCTTCAGCTGAGACTACGTGACCTAGGAGTTTTCCCTCACTGAGTGCAAATTGATACTTCTTCGGGTTCAGTGATATCCCAAATTTTCTACATTTCAGAAATACCCTTCTCAAGTGTTGCAAATGTTCTTCATGGCCGTGGGAGTAAACATTGAGGTCATCAAGGTATATGAGAAAAAATTTGTATTTCAATCCTACAAAATCTAGGTGCATAGCTCTCTAAAAAGTGGCCCCATCATTCATCAGCCGAAATGGCATTTTGGCATACATGAAGGTGCCCCATGGAGTGGTAAACGCAGTTTTTTCTTGGTCATCAGGGTGCATAGTAACTTGGTTATATCCAAAGAAACCATCCAGGAATGACATGACACTAGCCCCCGAGACTCTTTGCAATAGGTGTTCCATATTAGGTAGTGGATATTTATCTTTCTTAGAGCATTTGTTCAGGTCTCTGAAATCCAAACATAACCTAATCTCCCCATTCTTCTTCCTTACCACCACTAAATTTGCAATCCATTTGGAATACCCGAGGGGAATTATGATTTTGTCTTTAAGGAGCTTTTGGATTTCTTTTTCAATCATAGGCAATAGGAGAGGACTGATGGATCTGAGCTTCTGCTTGAAAGGGACGATTTCCTTCTCCAGGGGAATCATCTATTGGATGATACTAGTGTCATAGGTTTTCAGGTCATTGTACTCCCAGGAAAAGATATCAACAAACTCTTTCATCAGACTACAAAATTTTGACCTCTGATCAGCAGTCAACTTAGTGGACATATTTATGGGTTTTGGATGACTTTGGATACCTATGTTTTTCTCTTGGACAACAAGATCTTTCTCCTTCTTGGCAAGATTAAAAGTGACATCATTATGATCAAATATCTCTTCCAGGGGTACCAGACCCCGAGGTATGTAATTGCTAGGTAATTGAACAATGTTCTGATCACCTACTTTATCCTTTAACTTGAGCTTCTAATATTCTTCCATATTTAGGTTTTCTTGATCAATATGCATATCAAAGAATTCATCTACTACCTGAAGGAATTTACTAAGCTCATCATCATTCTCAAAAACCTTCCAAACTTTTACATTTTCAAGTAGGGATGGCCTGTACTTGACTTTGATATCATAGCTCGACTTAGGAGGTAAAGGGGGAACAAACAGACTTACAGAGATAGCAAGGGAATCAACCAAATGATTCATGGCCCTAGGTACACATGAGAGTTCAAAAAACATGAAAGAGTCCCTGAGTTTACATACCTCATCTCTGTATGCCTTCAATATGACAATCTTTGCTTAAAACGTATTGTTCACCTGTTGTATGATGAGATATGCATCTCCAAATATTTTTATGCACATGATTCCCATTTCTTTAGCAGCCTTCACTCCCAGCAACAATGCCTCGTATTCTGCTATGTTGTTAGTAGTCTTGAAATCCATCTTATAAGACAAATGTATAGTCTCTTTTGAAGAAGAAATCAGGACTATTCATGCACCTGCTGAGGCTTGAGTACTGGTCCCATCAAAAAACATGTTCCATACAGAGGAGGTTACCTCCTCAGGTGGTTGATTGGTAGGATTTGTAAATTCTATGGATGTTGGCTGGGAATCATCTATCTGCAAGATGCATGCCCCAAAGTCTGTGTCTACTGCATATATTGGATGGTTTATATATTTTTTGGCATTACTGATGATATAGGCGAACTGGTTCTCTCTGTAGAGTCTCTTGGTATCCCCTCCAAACATTGGAATTGTAGCATATGTAAGGTCCATCTGAAGGGTACCACCCAGCCTTTTACTCCATGAGTGAGACAAAAGGAGGCCAAAATTAGGTGGGATATCAGCTACCACTATGTCCATCACTATACTTTTTGAAGGCAGCCGGGAGAGGTTTATGACAAGATATTTGATGAGGCCTAGGCATTTGGCCTTCTTGGAGTCAAATGAGAATAGATCATGGTAGGGTTTTGTAATGCTGAGGCCAATCTCATCCATCACAGATTTTGGCATTAGGTTATGGGAAGATCCTAAGTCCAACAAACACTTATGAAGGATTTTATCATGGATATTCAAAGATATCTAGAAAGGTGGGAAAGACTCATCTAGATCTGTAATCACAGGGCCTAGGATTACTGTGGGCTTAACATCTTGCAAGTTCACAAAGTCGGCATATAGGGGAGTCATTGGTTGAAGGGATTTTAGTATGGATGGCTTGAAGGCCTCATTCTTCATCAGTTCTATCAAGGGAAAAGGGATTCTTAACTTCTGAATTTCTAACTCAAGATTGAAATCATATGACAATTTGTCAGAAGTTCTTTCCTCTTGTGGTGTGGATTTGAGCTAAATAGGATCATGAGCTAGTTGTTGTAATGGACTTTTCTATTGTTTTGGAGGAACAGTCATCTTCTTTGTAGGAAAAACAATCTTCCTAGCCCGAAAAGAAGGATGCTTTGTAGGGGCAGGAGTCTTCTTCGTAGGAGCAACAATTCTAGATCTCAAATTATAACCTTCTTGATCATCTACCTGATACAAAGATTCTTCCATGATCTGTTCATTCATGAGGGCTTCCTCATAGACTGCTTATGTCAGAAAAGAGAGATCTACTCCATCCTCCATACAGTTGATATTGTCTTCTACCTCTCCTTCTTCTTGAGTGAACTCTGGTTCTTCTTCTAGTACAACATTCTAAAAAGGAGCTTTGATCCTTTGATCCTCATCTTGATTCCTATCCCTTTGAAGGATATGAGCTGGTGGGTTGTTTCTTTTGTAAGGGACAAAATTAGGGTTTCTGTTAGCAAAATCATTTGGACCTTTACCCCTCATAGGTATTTTCCCTCGGTATTTTAGTCTACACATTTCAGCTATCAGACTGTCTAACATTTTGGCCATTTTCTCCATCTTGTTCTATGATCAAGAATCCCCTATAGGATCTGAGGGTTGCTTCTTCTTGTCAATTTTTCCTTGAACCTTTTGAGATGCAATGATATTGGATTCAACTTCAAGGGCAACATCTTTCATGAGTGATAGAGAAGTTGATCTTCTTTCTCTGAGAAGAAGATAGAATTCTGAATCAAAGGGATTAGCATATGTGATTTTGGCTGAAGTGTCAGTTGGCTTCATCTTAGTAGGGATCTTGTTGAACATCTTGTTAAATATTTTGGTGAAGTTAGAAAAAGACTCACCATTCTCCATCTTCATATTGCTAAATTTAGTGATATAGTAAAGGTGGTCTCTTCTCTCTCCCCAAATCTTCAAAAATATTTCATCTAGGGCTTCAATGCCTGCTATGGATGTAGTGGAAACTCTTTGAACCATTTCCTAGCCTAACCATCTAGAATTTGCACAAAAACCTTAGTCCACACATCCTCTTGTTCAATGTTTATATTCTCAGCATAACTGTAGAAGGCCTCTAGGTGTTCTTTAGCTGTGAAGTCTCCCTCCCCAATAAACTTAGGCATGTATTTGAGATAATCTCCAGTAGGCACATAGTAGGCATAGTAGTGAGAGGGTTAGGCAGAATTAGAGGGGCATATATGGCCATAAGGATCATTTCCATTTTGGTCAAAGGGACATTCATATTGGAAGTGGGTATGGAAAGGGAAGAAAGAGCTACTGTTGGTGTGAGTGGTGGCTAAGAGAGTATTTGGGGTGTATTTATCTCAATGGAGTCTCTAGGGATTGGATCTACCCAAGAAGTAGTTCTTGAAGATTCCTCAACCCTAACATTTTTTGATTCAATTAAAAATTCCTGAGAATTATATGTTTCAGTAGAAGGAGATTCAAATGGATGTCTATTTGATATAATAGCAGAAGTAACTCTTGAAATACCTGATGTGGCTTCCCTTGTAGCTCTGGAGGTTTGTCTGAGTGAAGCCCTAGCTCTTCTTAGAATCTCTTCTGGATCTGAAACAGGTGTTACTGGTGGCCCTTGAGGGTTTTCTTTGGTACTTGGTCTTCTTGAAGCCACCTTATTTCAATGTAGTCTCCAAATAGATGATTACAACCATAATAGTGTCCATGCTGTGTCTATCATCAAAGCAGGATCTATGTCATCTCCTAGGGAAGCTGAGCTTCAATCTCCTATCCTCGGCAATGGCACCAATTTGTTATCACTCCAGGAAATTCCTCTAGGTTGCAGCTCGAGGATGCGTGGTAACTTAAATATTTTTAAGGGTTTTTCTAAATGGATCAATTCAAATGACCTAAAGGACCTCACACACTCAATACATGCATAAAAATCACTCAAAATATAAGGCTTCTAATCACCAATGTTCAAAGGGTTGATAATAAGATGAATAAATGGAGAACTTACTATGCTGGCAGATTCATATATAAAGCAATCACATATGAATGGATAATCATAACTAGGAAAAATACTTGTAATTCAAATCATCAACCCATAGATAGGGAGACAACTATCTGGAATTAGATAAAAAGAATGAACCTGAATCAGACATTCAAGCACAAGTATATAACATAAAAGATATCGAAGATGAACATATAATGGAAAAAGAGCTTATATTAAATGATGAATAACATGAGAAGCTTGAATATAATAATTGTCTCACAAGTCTTCGAAGTCGAACCTTTTATTCAAAATAAGTATTAGTTTTTATAGCCTTTACAAAAATATTCAGATCCTGAAAAGTTGGATCTAATTTACTAAAAATAGATAAAATAAATGTTTTTTGCAAAATTAGGTCAAAAGCCCTAATTTAAGTACTAGTCTGACTAACTCTAACACTTGTTCACTCATTGAACTCTTTGATAAATACAGTGATTACTAAAGTAGAGTTGTGACCTATTATTTGATAGATAAGCCATGGTTGGTAAAAAACAAGTAGGGTTTGTGACCCACTTCTCCTTGATTGCACCCTCAAAACTAGAACAAACCCCCTCCACTGGTGCTTTTCATCAATTTTGATCTTAATCATTCACCCCTGAGGTGTTTGTACCCATCAAAACTTATTTTGGGTGTAAACATATCATTATGCACCCTTTTTCACTTTCGGTGGTTAAGGAAGCAGAATCACGGGTCTATTAGCTGCCGAAATCTTTGCTTTCGGTGGATAATGAACAGTTGTTGTGTTCACCTAAGCCACCGAAAGCTCTATTTTTTGCAAAATTTTATTAACCTTTAAATCAATATTCTACAGCTTTTAGCTCTGCCTTTCTAGTAATTCTTCCATTTTCCTAGGGTTTTACTGAGTAGTAGCATCATGGGCTACCTCAGGATCCTGAACACTTGTTCCTGCCTCTGCTAGGGTTTCTAGTGCAATGTGAGTCTGAGAGCTAGGGTTTGAGTTGGAATTCTTCATCTGCAGCCTTAGAAGTCTGATCATCCTATAGAGCCTGGTGTTGTCCTTCGTAAACGTCAGATTCCTTTTTTGTAGCAGGAAATACCTTCCTTTCATTTCTAGCAGGGAATTACTCAATTGAGTGTTTTTCTTGGTTAATACTGCATTCATTCTTTTTATCTCCCTCTCTAAAACTTCCAGTTCATATACTTTCCTTAACAGCTAGTTGACTCTTTGTGACCTAGGTTTGTTGGAGGAAGCCTTTTCCGTTGGTTCACCCTGGTCTTCTTTTGGTGTGGGTGATGGAAACTCCTCATATTCTACTGCCACCTGCTCTGTTAGGTAAACTTCTTGCTCCTTTTCTTATTTTGAATATGAGTAGGGTAAGTTTAGTATATTTCCACTTTGTACTAGCACCTCCTTCTCCTTTCCACTAAAGTCCATATTTCTTTTATCTTGGTTGGTTTTAGAAGTTGGAGATGGTTGATCCACTGTCGCTAGTGAGATGACTCTCCTCTTCCTTCTGCCACTCCAGGGAGTGGTGGACTTATTTGAGGGGGACTTTCCTTTATCTTCTAGCTGCAAACCTATTTCAAACTCATTCCTAAATAATAAATATTCCCATGCTATGTTTCTCCTTTGCAACAATTCTTGGACAATGAGTTGTATCAAGACATGGTGAGATAACCTTCTTGTGATTTTAGTGGGCTAGGCCTTGACCTTGTGTGCCATATTGGTTAGGCTCTTGTGGAGGTAAAAAGGTAGGTTTAAAGGGATTCTACCTGTAAAATGGTTCATCAATTTGAAGTGATATATCATCACCTTATTATACCTTCCTTCACAGGTTATGTAAACCAAGATTGTTTTCTATAATTGTTGCCACCTCTCCTCTAGCCAGGTCGATGGAACACTTTTCTTCCATACTACATCTATGTGTTCAGGTTTTAAATATGATCTAAACTCCACATGTTTACTAATGGTGGTCTTAAACCATTTCTCCCAAGTTCTTGGGAGTTTTGTCACTTCTGCAATTAGGGTTTCATCCACTAGGAACTCTTCCTTGCCTATCAACGCCTTAGAGCCATCAAAAGAAAGGGAAAATGCTTCTGCCACTTGCTGGTGTGAACCATGGATTTTTTCACAGAACCTATAACAACCTACATCCTTGAAGAATTGGCATACTTCTAGATGTGACTCAAGATAGCTGATGTCCCCTAGTTCCTTTCTAAGAGCAGGTCCTCCTCCATTTTTCATCTCTGAGTTGTGCTTCTTTGTACCTGCAAAAAAATGAAATTTGAACTCTATGAAGGAATTTAAGCGTGATGGTTTCATGGATGGCCTTAAACAATAAGAATGGATGTAGAGAATGTGGAGCATACTGAAGATATGGTGCTGATCTTGAGGGGTTAACCACTTGATTGGTACTTGAGTAAAATGATGGTGGATTCTGGTGATAACCACAAGATCGACAGCCTAGTAATCATTTCCAACTGGAACTTGATGCTTTGTGGAGGTTTTACTATGATCATGGGACATATGGAGGGAAGGCTAGGGTTTTGATTTCCATCAGTCATTTCAAATCAATAACAACCTTTTAGCCACCAATTTATGATTTACTGCAGTCCCATGGTCTTTTCGATGGTTTAAAGTGCTAGATTATGACATGCCTCATGCTAACGAGGTTGATTCTGATGGACAGATAACTGTTTTCATTTTTTGGCCTTTTTGGTGGTTAAGAGAATCTAGGGTTTAATTCATACGCTACCAAAATCAAGGATTTTTGGTGGCTAATGAACCGTTGGTACGTTCGCCTAATCCACCAAAAGTCTCCTTTCAGAAATGTATTAAAAACGATGTGAATGATACTTTTGGTGGTTAATGTCTTCCTGGACCACCTCATTTAGCTACTGAAACATGGGACTTTCGATGGCTAATGAACTGTTGGTGAGTTCACCTAAGCCAACGAAATTTCCCTTTCCAAAATTTTATAAAAAACGTGATCAACAAGCTTTTGGTGGTTAATGTGGTCCTCAGTCGAAACTGTTAGCTAATGAAAGCTAGGCTTTTCAGTGGCTAATGAACTATTGGAAACTTTTCCTAAGCCATCGAAAGCTAAAACTTTCAAATTTATTGAAAAACAGAGCACCAGATATTCCAACTTTGTTAGTCACCCAAACATATTTCATAATATGACCTGAAATCTTCATCACTATCAAAAAAATAAATTGTTTAAGTGGAATTATTGAAAATTGATTTCTTTAGGAGATAACACAGGGTGTGGTTCATGGGATGCCCCAATATAGGGAAGGGCCTAGGACTGATCCTAACATTGTGCCATGCCCTCCACACACACCAAAAAATACTCAGGTATATCCTCCTATAGGTCCTGTGATTGATGATACATACGAGGCTTTATTCGACTTGCAAGATACATTGCTTCAACATGGGACTGTTGTCCAACGAAATGTAGGCCAAGGGGTTTGCACTTCTAAGGCTGGCCCATCCCACACTCAGGATCCACTTACTAGGTCTCTAGACCGTACTAGAGGTACAGATCGCACTAGAGATGCAGAGGGCTTAGAGCGTCATATTATTCCACACCCTTGCATAGTGTGTGGAAGAATATGCTATGGGCCTTCTTCATAGTTTTGAGACGATGGATTACTTCCATATGTAAGTAAAACTCATTATTTTCATATTATATTTTGTTTTATATCACAATTTTAAATTGTTTCGTAATTTTTTTTTTTTTTAAATTATCGAACAAATTATATGAACAAATATATATCTAGTGTCCCATGACACCCTAGATTCGCATAGTCCAACAATTGATGTTGATAACATTAATGCAGTAGTCAATGCTGCATATGGTTTTGGTGGTTCACCATTAGCTATAAGAGATTTAATTTTTAATTTGTCATTGTTATTTACATATTTAGAAGAGATATTGCAACATTCAATAAGTCCTAATTTGGATACAATATGTTTTATGTAGAGTGGGTAGGATGAGTTTGTGGAATCCCAGCCAAGTCCCTCACATGTAGAGGAATATTCCTAGACACAGGTATTATTTTAATTATGCTTTTAATAATTCAACATGTATGATTTTAATTATTAGAAATTTTCTAATTGTATCTTTATGTTTTGTTACGTATCATGATATAGATGCCAGCCGAACGACCTTTCTAATTAGTGACCCGCCTCTCCCCCCCTAGGTACATAAATGTTTCGCTTTCTTTGAAAAAATCATTTTTTCGTCTATCTTGTATATGTCTCGTTTTCTTTGTATTATCTGAAATTGACATATGTTACTTTATGTAGGAATCTATTGAGCTAGTGGTGCTTGAAGAGCACCAAATCTAGGTTGTTGGTGACCCACCTCTACCCGCCCCCAGTTACATGTATGTTTCACTTTCTTTGAAAACATAATTTTCCATCCATGTAGCCTTATATGTCTCGTTTTATTTGTATTTGTTGACATTGACATATGTTACTTTATGCAGGAATCTAGTGAGCCAGTGGAAATCCAGGTTGTTAGTGACACACCTCTCCCCCCCAAGTACATGTATGTTTCGCTTTCTTTGTCAACATCATTTTTTGTCCATATAGTTTATATGTCTCATTTTCTTTTTATTATCTGACATGTACATATGTTACTTTATGCAAGATTCTAGTGAGGAAGCGGTGCTTGAAAAGCACCAAATTGATGTTGTTGGTGACCCACCTCTGACCCCCCACTAGGTACATTTATGTCTCACTTTCATTTAATTGTTTTTTTAATGATTCAACATGTACTTTTTTAATAATTTTAAATTGTATAATTGTATCTTTATCCTTTTGTACGTAGGAACATAATTTTGGACATTGTTAAGGTAGGAAACGTAGGCCTTGTACCATAAAGAAAACTTCTTAGAATATAATTTTAAGAATGAAATTTGATCCACCATACATGACCTCTTGAGCATATCCTAGACATAGTTGTGGGAGAAACCCTAAGACGTAGGCCCTAAATGAATGTTATACGAATCTTGACCCAAGAATGTTGCCATGAATGAAAAAAATCATGTCTTAAGAAGATATTTGGACTCCAAGTGGGAATATTAGTATGATTATGAGTTCTTGAGCACAACAATGTATACATCGTGGAGCCTCAAAATAGTCGAGAGATGACACCTTAGTCTTAGGCCCTAAAATATTCTTTTGTGTGTCTAGAGAAAAAAATAATGCTTCAAAACAACATAAATGATCTCGCAATCCTTATCCTTATAGTGGATGTGTTGGTACCATTAGGAATATTTTAGAGATAGATATGAGTTTCAAGCCTTAGATAAAGGTTAGACAATAAAACTCAATCATTAATTCTAAAAAGCACCTTCTATGTCTTAAGCGCCATGGACAAGCGCCTTGAACCTCCAATAATCTGACCTCATTATCCACAACCATTCACAAATTTTAGGCCAAGCGTCATCCTTTTTCCACACTAAACTGCTATGGAGGGGCCAGTAATTACCATAATATTTTCTTTTTATATGGGGTTTCTCCCAAAGACAATCCACTAACTTGGTATTTACTCTTTTTTACTCTCATACCAAGCTAGTTAAGCAAAAATGCATATGCGATATGAATCGCATATGTGATATGAATAACGCTAAAACACATATTCGTGTTTTTAAAATTTAAAAACTCGACGGGAACAAGGTTTGGCATTATGTTTGGAAATAGATTCGAACTACCGAACCTATTGGCTAGGACAAATAAACCAAGGCTATTGCCTATCTTTTAGAACTCTATCAATATGCTCAGTTTCGATGGCGTGTTTCGCTTTGGAAAACACAATATTTTTTTTATGAAAATTTAGAATATTGTAGAGTACGATACTATGATTTTGAAAATGTAATTTTTTCCTTCAAATGTATCTTTTATTTATTTATTATTATTTTTCTAAATGACACACGTTAGTTTTCGAAAATAGATACATCGATTGTTTTTTATATAACTTTTGATTGCCTTCACCATTTCCCAAGAAAACTATATGGTGCATTAGAGGAGAATCAAGCGCTACAATCTTATACATATAAATCAAGTATTTCATTAATTTTTGGCCCTAAAGTGTTGCACCTGCACAGAACATTTTCATTTCAATCTTTTCTGACTTCAAAAATTAATAATAAAAAAATTAATTCATGAAAAAATCTGAATAAATAGTGTTGCACTAGGCCCATATGTGCTTTATATGTCTGCAAGATTTTATCCAAAAATGATACCATTTACCTCATATATTGTTGCACCCGCACAAACATATATGTTATGATGTGTTGAAAATTTGAAAACCCAATTTCACGGAAACTAATTTTATAATCATTTACACACATTTTTTCTACATAAATGTAATATATTATAAAAGCTGATTCAATTGTCTATCTTTTGTCTCTTTACTTCATCTTTAAATACGTTAGCGAAGTACCCCTAATTCTCACCTAAAGTCAGAGGTTCCAGGTTTTTCCAGTATTATGTGGCATCTAAAGTGTCTTTAAAGGAGTCCATGATTGTTCATCATCCCTAATATAGGCAAGATAAGAACAAACTCCCATGAGCTCCATAGTGAAACGGGATGTTGGGAAGTTCCTAAAAAACCATGTGTGGAAAGGATATGCCATCTCTGTGAGAATAAGAACACTGAGGATGAAAATCACTTGCTCTTAAAGTGCCCTGCGTACACACACATTAGATCTCAGTTTCATAATCTTTGTTGCAATACCGACCTTCCTATCATTTTAACTTGTCAAAATTATAGTGAACTCGAGACCCTTCTATCCAAGCTCTTTGAACATAGAAATACATATTTAAAACAAACTAAATAATTCATTTCTTTAGGTCTGATATACCAAAGTTTGGTCTCAAAGGACGTTAACCACCACCATCCTCATCATTCAATAAAACCAAATACAATTATTTAATAATAATAAATCTTTTATTAACATATCACCAAATAAAAAAATAAAGTAAACCACGGTGAATTTCCTAACACTATATCATCCTCACCAACAAATTTTTATATCTTCATATTCAATAAAACCGAACAGAATTATTTAATAATAATAAATCATAGTGCTAAGGCAATATAGAATCCATTGTAGATTGGTAATACTTTAATGTATTATATAATATTATGAATAATGAGTGGGTCACGTATGTTTTCACTTACTTTTTATGATATTGGAAATATACGTTGAAAATTATGTTTAAAATGATATTACTTAATGTATTATATAATATTATGAATAAGGAGTGACCCATAATATTATGAATAAGGAATGGGTCACGTATGTTTTCACTTAATTTTAATGATATTGGAAATACACGTTGAAAATTATGTTTAAAATGATATTGGAAATATATGTTGATAATTATGTAAATAGTAAATAATAATAGTTTTTTTTTTAATTTTAAAATATTACTTTGTTTATTTATTTTTAACTTTAATTTATATAAAATTCAGTTTTTTTTTCTTTCATAGTTCAATTGGACATTTTTCACATGATAGAAACTAAAAGAATATTGAACAATTTTTACATGATAGAACTAAAAGATTGTAACACCCCGGTTTTTACCCCATTTGCATTAAATATACATGATACATATACTGTAAATAATCATGGTGCGGAGCTAAAGGCAAAGGCCCCACCATCGATTTGGTTATGTTATGTTTCGCATAGAAATTGTCACCGATGGTATATCGAGACATGCGACATACCTTTCAAGTTGTGGCATCATGTAACTATACATCTTTAATTAAATAACCCCAACTAGCTATGTTCACTGCAACCAAATTGAGAAGGGGCATGATTCCTAAGGATAAGGAGGGGGAATGTTGAACCTTGAGCCATGTGGGGAAAGCCATGTGTCACCACTCTTTTTCTCACCTTCCTTTGTCTCATCCAATCACCACCTTATTTATTTTGTTATTAGTTGGGGTAGCTATTGGATGGTAGGAAAACCACTACTACGCCGACGCCTGCACTCTCTCCACGACGCGCCTTTTAGGTTGCAGATGGTCTGTCCACTAGGGGGGTCATGAGTCTGTTCATTTTCCCTCGCGCTGGGCGGAGTTAAAAGGGGTCTGCAATTCATTGATTGGGTTCGTTCGTTCTCCTCTTCCTCACGGATTGCTGGCTTGCGGGCTGGTTCTTCCTTCTCTCACAAAGTTGTTAGTCTGCGGGGGTGTTCATCCTTATGCTCACGTAGAGAGTTTGTGTCTTTTACACCATTGTCAAACTGTCTAACATTTTGTTTTTCCATCATTGAATCATGGCTGTGATTTTCATCTAAAGTTCTGCAGGTTGCGTCGTTTTCCCTCATGTTTAGATTGGGAGCATGTTCCTTTCCCATTTCAGTCGGTGTAAGTTCTCTAGCGATTGCATTGGGGATTGTGTGCTGTGGATTCATGGATGTTTGTAGGCTATTGTTGGCACGATTGTTGGACTGTGTTTTTCCCATGTGATGTTGTAGGTTGTTGTGGAATCGTTTTGGCCACGATAAGCCAAGAACGATTCAGGGAGTTATTTTCCCCTGTTAAAGCTTGAATAGTTGTTTTGCTGCATGCACGCAGTGGCTTTGTCCTCAGACTGCATTGGAGTGGTGAATGAGGGCCTGATGTGCTTGATAAACCTGGTGGTTTGGGAACCACACAAACAGATCTAGTGGGTTGGGTTTCTTCTCCACAACCCCTGAATAGCACTGGAAGGGAGATAAGGGTTTGCGGGACTGCGTTGCAGAGAAATGACTGATTTTCTTGTGTTGCGTGTGTGTGGGTGCCCTAGAATCCACTCTAGTTCTAGTGTAGGTGTCCTTAGCTCTTCAATGATCTCACCAGCTTAGAATTTAGCCTTTCCCAGATCTTGGATGGCCTGATAAACCCAACTTTTTTGGCTTGCCTGATCTATTGTTCGCTTGATAAACCCAACTGTGTTGGCTTGGATGAACTGTGTACCGTTGTGGTGTTGTTATCCTTGGCTATGTGTAAGCATGTTAGTTCTTTATTCCTTGGGGAATCATGCCTCGCTCAGGGGTGGTAGCGTTGCTGAGAGATTAAGGAGCACACAGGCCTATGGTTGGGTGGAACGTTGCAGGGACGTAGCTGGTTGCGGGACAAGTCCTTGTTAAGATAAGTATTCTTGCCCGACTTGTGTCTAGAATCGTATTTACCATTGATGAATGCTAAATTGTATATGAATGCATGTTTTTTTGCTTTCGCTCTGTATATGAATGATTAGTGCATCGTAGTATGTTTTATGCTTGAAGTAACCTTGTTACAGCATTATATGTATGTATGTTCATGTCCATGGGGATAGATGCCCGGATGATTGATATATGGTAGCGTCCTCTTCGTCGCTCGGAGGGTCGGGGACGTTACAGTGTGGTATCAGAGCTCTGGTTGCAGCATGGGCCTGAATGGGCCGTGAAGATGCAGTGACAAAGTGTATGTTGCAGCATTTGGGCCTCAGATGGCGATGATAAACAGTCAACAGAGGAAATTTTTATACTGCCCATAAGAAAGCAGGACAAATGGGTGATGACAAGAAAATTCCCAAAATTTTTCGAAGTGCTAGAATTGTCAGCTCATCAGAAAAATTAGTGCGAAGTTCTTCCAACACAACGGAAGAATTCGTCTGAAGAACACCTGATGCTGACCATCGGCAATCGACGCCACTTAGTTGAAGGAATCATCGATGACACGTTGACGGAGGATAGTAGATTGATCGAAGACGGAGAGGAATTGGAAAACTTTTACGAAGTAATGAAATCATCAGTGGTTAGCGATGATTAGTTGATCGCATTGTCGATGCCTAGATGATCCAGTTGCCGATGTAGCGAAAAGGGTGGCGACTACATCGAAAGAGGATAGACGATCTTGCACCGCCATTGTAGATGGCTAGACAACTATCCTTCCGATGGATAGATCCCCTACCGCCGATGTCGCAGTAGAAAGTCGTTCTGACAGTCGACACCACAGTAGAAAGTCATTCTGACAGCCGACACAGTGAAAGATTTCTTAAAATTCAGCAATCGAAAAGGAATAGTTGTTGACATTGCCGATGGATAGTTGAAGGAAGTTCTGATGCAAGAGGAAAATTCAAAAAAATTTCTAAGTGTCCATCAGCCATCGGAAAATGTTAGTTGTACTGGTCGCCGATGAACATCGGAAGGAGTTAGCGGTTCGCGTGCCTGACGTTGCGGAAGTTTAGAGCACTAAGCTTCCGACGGTTACAGGTTCCAACTGTCGATGCTGATTAAGTTGCGCTTCAGATCATCGATCAAAAAAGGTTCAACGATGATGAACTGTCATTGCGGCTGCTAAGTGAAGTATTCCACCAATGCATTAGTCCTTCCACTCATCAATGCCGAGGTGTTTAGTGAATAGTAGTTTCGGGTTCCGATACATAACTACGGAGGCGAAAAACAGTTGATTTGATCGGTAATGTATAGGGGAAGATGGATCCGACTAAGTCAGCAGATGTTACAGAGAGAAATTCCTATGGCCTGGGGTACCACAACAGACAGCTTGAATCCAAAAATCAATCCTTTCTAATATGCAATAGAAATCAAATATCTAACACTAAAGGATCAAACCTCGTACCTTATTCCTGATGGTTGAAGTAGATCCCCATTGAGCTCTCCAACTTTAGCTTGAATTGATAAATCACTTCCTCAACAACAAGTAAACAAGATAAGCATACTATATATATTGGTGTTAGATATATTCTAGCATATATAATCAACAATGTATAAGCATTTGAAATCATCCCATGGATAAAATATTCATTCAAACATACATTATTGGACATGAAAAGATACTTCTATTAATCTAAAATCAGAGATTACAATGAATACAACCTCTGCCAGCACATCTACGAATCAAAGAAATTGAATACCCCACTTGGGCCTTCACCACCTCAATCCTCCATCTCTCGATAGTAAGCTCACAAACAAAAGGCAAGCTTGGGAAGAACACAAAAGTGCTCCAAGGGAAAAAGGGATGCAGACTCAAGCACACGTTCCGGCAACAATGGATTATAGTTTCTTTGCTCTCAATTCTCTCATATGCCTTCAATGTACCAAAGAGTTCCTTATACAGCTTTTCAAAGGGGTAATGAAAGGTTGAATCCGAGCGATCTCAAGGCATATGGAAGGCCAGGAGTTAAGTTGTTAAATTTTTCATATGCTTAGCTAAGACATCAGTATATCATTTCATTTTTCATAATAAAAGCATATAAAACAGGATCACTGAAAGAAACAGTATCACAAGAACAACACAGATTTATCCTGGGAAAACCCTAAAGGGAAAAACCTAGCAAAATCTTCCTCAATATAGACGCCCCAAAAAGGGAAAAAGGTAAAACCAACAAAGAGATCAAAAACCTGATTCTCCTCCTTCTCCAACAACTTCTCTCCTCCACAAGTGCGCTATTCCAAGTGAGTGTGTGTGTGTCAAATGAGGAGCACTACACCTCTATTTATATTCATCCGTTCACTTAAAGTTTACTCAATTAACATGTCGGCTTAAGTTAACTCATGTAGGCTCAAGTTACACATGTAGGCTCAAGTAACCACACTGGGGTGCTGATGACCCACCTTTACAATTTGAGGGGACTACCTCATGAATCTTATTATTTCTTCCGATTAGGAGCATCGGGGTACAATGAAATACAAGTGGTTCTCCCGATTGGACCATCGGGGACCACAAAAGATACATAAAGAATATTCTTCGAAGTTACAATATTTCAACACTCCCCCTTAACGAGAAGGGTATTCTTCATCAACAACAACAAGAGCAGAGATAGGGGACATCATCAACATCAGCAGGGTAACACATCTATAAATCATTGGAAGCTTTTCAACATGTAGTCTTCATCTTCAATCTTCAGTCTTCATCATCAGCAACATCTTCAGTCTTTGATTAGCAACATCTTCAGCATTTTGATCTTTCAATTAGCAACGACATCTTCAGCACTTGGACCTTTTGATCAGCAACATCTTCAACACTTTGAATTTTCAATCAGCAACAACATCTTCAGCATTTTGACTTTTCGATCAACAACAACATCTTCAGCACCTTGACCTTTCGATCAGCAGCAACATCTTCAGTACTTTGACCTCTCGATCAGTAGCAACATAATCATCATCATATTCTAATCAGTCGACCATAATCATCATCACATTCTGATATTTCGATCAGAAACATCATCATCATACTCTGATATTTCGATCAGAAACATCATCATCATACTCTGATCTTTTGATCAGAAACATCATCAACATACTCTTATCTTTCGATCAGAAACATCATCATCATACTCTAATGTTTCAATCAGAAACATCATAATCATAGTGCGTCATCATCATACTCTGATCTTTTAGATCAGTATGTCATCATCATCATACTCTGATCTTTCGATCAGCATGTCATCATCATCATACTCTGATCTTTTGATCAGTACGGCATCATCATCATCAGCAACAACCTGCAATCCACAACTCAAAGACAAAAATTCTTTGGATCACTTTTGGACTTAAAGTCCAGGGATGATACAATCCCACCACATTCTCGACAACCGAAGTTACTGGATTGATTACGGGAGAATCAATCCCTATCACTTTAGGACTAAGTCCAAGGACGATGCAATCCTACCACATTCTTGATGACCGAAGTCACCAGATACAATTACGGGATAATCACTCCCTATCACTTTAGGACTTGAGTCCAAGGATGATGCAATCCTAACACATTCTTGATGACCGAAGTCACCGGATACAATTACAGGATAATCACTCCCTATCACTTTAGGACTTGAGTCCAAGGGTGATGCAATCCTACCACATTCTCGATGACCGAAGTCACCGTATACAATTACAAGATAATCACTCCCTATCACTTTAGGACTTGAGTCCAAGGATGATGCAATCCTACCACATTCTCGACGACTGAAATCACCGGATACAATTACGGGATAATCACTCCCTATCACTTTAGAACGATGTCCAAGGATGATGCAATCCTACCACATTCTCGAGGACCAAGGTCACCGGATCTATTATGGACAGATGTCCTGAGATGATACAATCCCTCTTCATTCTCGAAGACCAAGGTCTCTGGATCACTTTAGGGCAAGTGCCCAAGGATGATACAATCCCACCACGTTCTTGAGGACCGAGGTCACCAGATCTATTATGGACAGATGTCCCGGGATGATACAATCCCTCTTCATTCTCAAGGACCGAGGTCTCTGGATCACTTTAGGGAAAATTCCCAAGGATGATACAATCCCACTGCAACATCAATACTCCCCCTTTTGAGGAAGGTCTTTCTGAACAACACCAAGCTTGTCTCGAAAGTGTTCGAACTCTACTCGAGGCAAAGCCTTCGTCAGTACATAATCATCCAAACCATCATCATCTACATCTTCAATATCTGAATACTGATCTATCACCATCTGTATCTCCAGTATGTGAATACTAAAAGCATCATCATCTATATCTTCAGTATAGAAATACTGAAATCATCATCATCTCTATATTTAGTATAGAAATACAGAGTCACCATCATCTATATCTACAATATGTAAATACTGAAATTTCATCTATATCTTCAGTATGGGAATACTGAAATCATCATCATCTATATCTTCAATATGGGAAATTTGAAACATCATCATCTCTATATTCAGTATAGAAATACTAAATCACCATCATCTGCATCTATAGTATCATTATCTTCATCTTATCTTGTATGTAGAAATACCGGATTTCTACATGTTATGTGGAACACAGGGTTCTTTGTCATCACAATTGTGGTTATCACATAGAATCATTGTTGTATCCATCTTCAGGTCAAAAAGACCTGATATCGGTTTCTGAAGCCATATGGCTTCATAACATAGTAGAGCAATCTGCTATGTATTCTGCTTCAACCGTGCTAAGCATTAGAGGAATTTTGGGGTCTAAAATGGGCCTCCTAAGGAAAATAATAAAATAATAGTTAAAATAATAAAATAATATTGATTAATTTTGGAGGAAGAAAGAAAAAACTACTTTTTGTGTTCGTATTTTCGACATATCTCCCTGTGTTTTTACTCAAATTTCAATCGAGAGAGCTCGTTGGATGCAAAATTTGATTATGCATCCAATGAATACCCACACTGCATACTTTTCACGGAACTCTCTACCCCAAAAACAAGAAATACCTTAAAAAATGTGATGATGACATCATCATCACATTTTTCAGGTATTTCTTGTTTTTGGGGTAGCGGGGTCTGTCAAAAGTATGCAGTGTGGGTACTCGTTGGATTTATAATCAAATTCCGCATCCAACGAGCTCTCCCGATCGAAATTTGAGTAAAAACACAATGAGATATGTCGAAAATACGAACAAAAAAAGTAGTTTTTTTTAATGACAAATATGTCAATTCAACCATTATGGTTGACTTATTTTATTGAAATTCTATTGGTTCTTGAATTCCAACTCCCAAAAATGTATTTTGGCACGTTTTCTTATAAGGCCCATTTTAGACACCAAATTTCCTCTGATGAGAAACATTGGACTGTTTCCTGCTAAACCATGAACTCACAGCAGACCTCAAAGCATATACCTGATTTGATTTTCCTATCTGAGATACTTCCAACCCAATCTGCATCTGTGTAGCCATACAATCTATACTCATGGCTACCATCATAGTATAGACAAAAGTCTATAGTCCTTTTCAGAAATTTCATTACATGTTTTGCAGCTACTAGGTGAACCGGTCTTGGTTGAACAAGATATTGACTTAAGGTGTTCATAGCAAAACAAATGCCTGGTTTGGTATTTGTTAAGTACATCAATGACCCAATGATCTGTCTGTAGTGAGTCACATCCACTAACTCTAATGAGTCATCAGCTAACAACTTCAAGTTGGAGTCCATGACTTTGCATTTCAACATATTGAGTCGCTTCAATTATCTCTACCACATACTTTCCCTAGTTGAGAAAGATTCATTCTAAACTTTGCCATACTTCCAGACCTAGGAAATAATGCATTAACCCAAGGTATTTCATCTCAAATTCTTCTGCTAGTTTCCTCTTACTTTCCATGATCTTTTTCTCATTCCCTGTCAAGAATAAGTCATCCACATATAGTAATAGAATGACAGGTACATCTTCTACAACCTTATAGGAAAGGTTAGGATCGACTTTACTCT